>CADDXX010000665.1:340109-406506 GCA_902810485.1 Alauda arvensis
CTGTTCTCTGAGTTTCACTTGAAGTTATACTTGAAAATCCCATCCAGGATGAAATAGGAACATTYTATGAATGACTGAGTTGGAGAGGGAACACAATTCAAATTTCCTTTAATAATAATCTCTGGGAAAAAAACTCTGAAGAATGCTTTGGAACTGTTTAATTTTTACAACTTTTCATCTTCTACAAACCAAATAAACAGCAAGAAACACKGATTTGTTTCATTTGGGAGATTTCTTTCAGCTGGGATTGAAAAAAATGTTAAAGTTACTAGTAATATGTAAATTGTTACTGAAGTTACATGTCCCTATAAGAGAGATCTGAACTTGAAATATTTAATGATTAAGAYTAGCATCATGTTGGGTTCACAGTGTTCATTAATAAAATTTTCTGGAATTTATAAAAATTCAGAAAATGAAGATCACTGAGGATGTTACATCAGAAAATTAACACTTCCATTTCACCAGCATGCCTTCCTGCAACTGCTCATGAAGAGAAGTTTGGCCAGCCCTGTCTCACCAAAAAAAAAAAAAATTCCTTTTGGAGAGATGCAAGCACAAAGAGGAATGGGTATTGTGGGGTTTTTTGTTTGTTTGTTTGTTTTTTTCTGATAAGTTGCAATGAAGATGTCCTTAAGTTTCTTTGCTCAATGATTTTCCAATATTTTCCTAAGGAAACCTAACAGTGAGAGAAAATAATTTCTACCTTAATGAGCTCTCAAGCCTAGGTTCTGAGATAGGCAGAGCTATTTTGTTCTTGGTACCACTGTTCTGTGCTTTTTTCCCACTAAGCTGAAGTCCCAGGATTGTGGCTCTGGGGTGGAGAACTCCAGGCTGTTTGGGAGGGTCATGTGAGGGAGAGGTTTGACTGCACACCTCTACAGTGAGTGATGATGTGGTGCACAGTCTCTGGGCCAGGATTAGGTGGCTGGAAAACAAAGATGTTGTAGTGGATGTCTACTCTGTCAACAGGAATGAAGAAAAAAGATAGTTTAGAATTAATGAAGAAATAAAGCATAACACTGAAACAYTGAAATGGGCTCCTTTGGACATTGTAATCCACAGCTCAGCACACCAGTAAATTCAAATCAGAAAGAAATGTAAAAAGCAAATTAGATAAAGATTGTGATGTGCCATTGCAGCATGAAATAGCCAGAATAATTCTATGCTATAAGCAAACAATTAYCACCTTTATAGAAAGAAAATTTATTTACCGCTTGGTAAGACCTTGTCTGGTAATTTGTTCCTGATATTTAACTTCTTTCTGTTTCACAACAGAACTGCTTAGCTTCTACTGACCTCTTGTTTCACTGTAAACATTTTTTCCTCCATCTTCTCGCTTCACCCTTCAGACTTCAGTGGACAGCTATTTCTTTTGTGGACCTTTCTATACGAAGTGGCAAGGGTTGAATGAAGTATAAAGTCTACAAGCCAGCTTTAATCAAACAGCAGTGATGTTCCTGTCTTCAGAAATGGGATACTTACTGTGTTCCTTTTAATTGCCAATTCTGTAACTGTCAAATAACCAATTTTGTCTTGTCAAGTTTTGATCTTTTAAAAGCCTACYCCTATTAATCTTACTTTTTTGTACTCACTTGCTCAGACCACTTTGTTTGCCACTGTTCAATACCAGTTACACACTTAAGTAACACAGCAGAAACTAATTTTTCTTTGTCTTTGTATCTCTTTGGGGATGGAATTGAAAAGATAATTAGGAAAACAGAAAATTAATTCAACATATTTTATTTTCAGGATAGCTGAAGAGAGAAGGCAGTTACGAGAAACTGCATTTGTTATCMATCTTTGAGGCTTGTCCTCTATGGAGAAAAGGAAGTATATTCAAGATTAAAAAAAAAACCCTACATGGATGCAATCCCCCTCAAAAAAACCCTGTAAGGTTGCAGATAATAAATTACAGTCAGCACATAAATCACTTAGCTTACTTAGTTGTCTAAAGCAGGCTTAGATTTATATGACAAGAATATAAAGAAATTATTGCTTACAAGGCAATAATTTGTACATCTGGGGCCCTGCAGCTTTGTGTGCTCTTCCAATGGACTCAAAGAGTTAAACCTGTCTTTATGYGCATGCAAAAGTACTGATGACAAAAGGGGTAGCAGGATGGACTTCTAACTCTGCACAGCAGGAGTGGGTTCTTAAGCTTAAGAGAAGGGAAATGAAAAAGGCAACCAACTGTCTTTTTTAATTACTAACATGTACTGGCTTCAGCAACAATTTTAATCTTACACTTGCTTTTGGACTTTTTCTTCCCTGCAGTACTTGGCAACCTATTGGAAATGCAAGATTTATTTTAAACTTCATTAAAATGTTCAAAAGAACATTTAGTGGTAATGTTGAATCTTAGCAATCTGTCCTGAAGACCATTTGGAATATTTATTTACTTACACAAAACAGACAAAAAGCATAGTTTCTGACACCATAGCTGACAGGTAGAAAAAATAGCAACAAGAACATTAACTTTTAGCAAGTACAGTTTTTAAAATATATGTGTATGGAAATAAATTKAAGAAAGCCTTGTACAGATGGGAAAAGAAAGCTTTCTACTTTATAAATGTCCACTATGATCCATTCCTGCCTTGGATCAGAGAGTTTCATCTTGTTAATTCTTCTTCATCTGAGTTATCTATGCTCCTATTTTACTGTTCTTCACAATATGAAACTTTTTCACRTATTTTAATTATTTTAAAATAAAGCTCTGACAACTATCCTGGGCCTAACCCTGAGCATAAAATTTACTTCCTGAAATAATGTTTAAGATCAGGTGGTTGTTTTAACTGATTTGTAAAATGTTTCCTTAAATTAGGAATTTTTTTTTTACCATCAGCAGTAACTTCTGGCAACTTCTAAATTGCATATTGGAAGCAAGTAGAAACCCTGCTATAAGATTTATTAATAAACTCTCCCACATATGGCATCATATTCTAGTCACATATAGCAAAATATTCTATTTGCTTTCTTCCTCTAACTAATTCATAATTTGACCCATTTAAAAAGATGGCACACATTGCAAAAGCATGATTTGATATATTTTACTTGATTCTTCTACCTGCAATGTGTGCTCTACCATTGTTCATGCTCCTGATTATTATAAAGATATATTAGTCACACATTAGTTGTCCTCACTTGAGCAAATCTCAACACTGACAGACAACCACTCACATCAGTCTGGGCTTTGCCTTCCATACGTTTTCATATATAGTTTATATATAGTTTTATTACTTCAGTGCTTTAATGGTTTGAGTTGCAAGAGGACCTTGAAGATAATCTAGTTCMAATCCTGCTGCTGTCTGGGTCTTAGACAACTCCTAAACAAATTTTTAGAATTTTTTTTCTCCCAAACTTCCCTCTCAACAAAACCCCATCATATATAAATCACCTATGTGAATATTACATTCCAAATTTTTACTCCTGTWGCCACCTGTGTCATAGACCAGCAAAATCTCCCCACACCTGGACACAATGAACACAATGCCATAACCTGCTGCAGTTTTAGCCTCACAAGAGAGTTGAGTTTGATGAGMTCCTTCCCCTGATTTTCACACATCTTTAAAAGGATAACCTTTATACTCTAACAGAAGGATGTCATGCTGAAGTCCAGCCTCTCTCAGATATTCTCAAATGGAAACTCCCTCTGATATCTGAGTTGTTTCAAAGCCCACACCAGGACTTTTGCTATTCAGCCACATCTTTGGGGCTGGTTCATTAGAGCTTTCCAACCACCACAGCTCTCCCAAAACCCTTCCAATGGCAGCAGTCCCTTTATGCCCTTAAAGGGGCTGTAAAACCAAGAACCCTCAAGATTTCCTCGCACACTCACACACTTTACTCTTTTTAAAAAATATCCCAAACAACCAAAAGGTCCCTTAATCCCAGCCAACAAGGGAGGATGAATTAATGAATGCATTTTTTTGGGTCTGCAAAAAATAAAACCTATGCAATTGACTTCAAATTCTCACCAAAGCTGTCACTCACAGCAGAAATTTCTGCACATTTTGCTCTTGACTGTATTTTATGCACCTTCCCATTTGAAGTGTTCTTTCTTTAAATAAGCCTCTGATCTTTTTTATGCCCACAAGATTCAACTTAAAATTTCAAGCCTGAAGCTTTCAAAATCTTGCTGGTCTCAAGGAAATATAATTCAAAGGGAGTCGATATGTTGGTTTAGTCCATCTTTTTTCTTCAATGTATTCTCCAYTTCCACTGTGAAATCTGTGCCTGTAAATGTGACAATACCACATTTGTTCTCCACAATTTGCAGGGATAAATCACTTCTCTTTAGATTAAATATGCAGTGACATCCTGTATATCCTTTGCAGTGCAGTTTGCTTGTCTAAGTGCTTTCATCCAGGGCAGCACAGACAAAAATCCTGAATAACCTCTGCTCATGTGCTCTGTAGTCTCAATGTACATGCACATTAAATCTGATGCAGCAAAGAAAGCTTGGATTTATTCTGCATAAGATACTGTGCCTACTCTGCTCATGTGTGAAAGGTGTCAGAATTTCTGGAAATGCTTGTGAACTGTGAACTAGAAATCCTCTGTTATGTGTAATAGTCTTATTGCTATGGAACTATTTGCTTAGGGCCACTTCTTATAACTTCACATAATTTATCACTCACAATTTACAGATGCAGTCAAAATACAAGTTGAAATACAACATTTCAATTCACAAAATAAAACAGCCATAAGCTCTGGATGGTTAGATTCAATGGGAACAGACTTTTATTTGATAGCACATTAAAAATATGTCTTCTAATAGTTTGTTTATAAGGTGACTCTGTTTGGGTATTAAATCTAAGGTCACATCCATACATATTATGGAGTAAACAAATGCCTTAATTGAATTTTTTTTCTCACTGTAGAAAGTTCAGAAACTGCAAATTTAGCTGTTTGTGTTATGCAGCAGTAAAATATTATACACTGAATTTTAAAAAATAATTCTGACCACTTTTATAGTTCTTGTTTCCTATGTTTGATATCTTTTCTAAAGAATTTGTACAAATTATRTCTCTCAGAGATTTAAATACTTTTTTCTCATGCTTGAACTCACACTTTTGTCCAGTATTGAATAAAACAAACAAAAAGACAGAAACTTGTCGAAAAAAGACMAATCCAACAAACACCACCAAAACCTCCTCAGAAATGCAATATCACTTCATTAGGAGATTGTAATGTTACTAACAGAATTTACTATATAAGACGAAGATTAAATTKGCTACCATTCTCCAAGCCCTTTTCCTCCATGTGGAGTACTCACCTAGATTAAAACTAAMACAAGTGGTTGGTACTTTGACACTTAATCAATGGAATCTAGTTGCACAATCACAAGGTGCACCAACATTTCAAAGCTGAGTTTCCACAAGCTGTCCCTGCTTTAAATAACACCCCTAAAGAGGTCTTCCAACCTCCACTTCTGTTCATTCATTCTCCAAACATCAACTTTTTAGGCTTTCACTTCTGCCTGCAATTATTTTTAATAGAACCAAACCTAGACAAAAGTCACTTGTAAAATTGGAATATTTGTTTGAAGTGGAGCTTCAAATAGAATTTCATACAAATCTTAAATTGTCACATGGCTATTTCCATGTACCTAACCTCCATAGTGTTATATTTGTCTGAACACACTTCTTCACATGCAAAAATATCACATTTAAACATGATGCTTATTAAAAATAAATAAGACAGAAGTTAGTCGATGTAATTCAAAGCCAGAAACATAAATTGTTTGGTATGATCTATTCACTGTGGTTAAACCTTTGAAGTTTTCTGTGAAGTGCTAAAATAGTCAGAATCAAAAAAGCTACAGCTTGAGATACTTCAAGTGAGCTGTGCAATATAATTGCACAGCTAATAGAAGCATAATCATCTCAGCAGGAATTAAATAAAGCAAATACAACTGCTGACTTGTTTTTCAATATTATTAATTTCAAAGCATATCTTGCACATGCTGGCATATTTAGGGAAGCAAGGCAACTTCAGATCACAAGAGTATACATTTTAAGAGCTTTCTTCTGATGATGCAGCATGTAATGAAAATGCTTTGAAACAAACTTAACTCAAATATTTAATGTACATATWAAAAACAAGTCTAAACCCCATTTATTTCATACTTCAACTTACTGAATTTAAAAGCATTTCTTAAAAACTGAACTACAGAAGAAATTAGTAGAATTAAGTCAGCAGCTACACAAACTCTACAATGTTGGCTTCTTTTCTCCCATTATTTAAAGTTTAAAAAATTAAGGATAAATTTGTAAAGCCTTTTTCAACATATAAAACCATGAAAAGAGGAGGGAAAAAGCATTTTATTGTACTTTAAAAGAAAAGGTTTGTTACTAAAATAAAATCAAATAAAGAAWAATAATTAATAATGATATCCTTATCCTGTGTAGAAGAATATGAAGAATAGTGCAGCTATTGCATAAGAAATAACAGAATTCCTTTTGAAGAAAGAAAAAAGCAGAAGGGCAAGGAAGAGCAGAACTGTAACAAAGACTGAGAAAACAACCCAGCCCACAATGAACAAAAGGAATATGCTGCAATATGGAGTCACTGCCTTTACATTATGGAATCTCTAAAAGGTCAGGTGACAAGGTGGCATATACCCACAGCCTTTCAAAATCTRACACCAGTAGTGATATTAACTCCAGAACTGAGCATCCAACCATCTGGAAATGGATGGCAAAAGGGATATTTCTTAAAAAGTGTTTTCCGGGTCTTTGAAATCCCAGTTCTTGTGCATCCTATCCAGCCTTGAATTGATGAGTGTGACACTAATGTAATGCTCAAATATGTTTTATTTGACATCAGTCTGCCAGCATTCCATCATTCTTACTGAATTAAGATGCCAAAATAGATACAATTATCTGATTAAGAAACTTGATTAGTGGAGCCTGTTTACTTGGCATRTTTAAATGAAAGAGAAGACCAAGCAGCCTGCTTGGCAAATCAAGCAGAATGTTTTCTACTCACAAAATCTCCAGCAGCCTTCTGTTCTCATAGACATTCACCCCTCACACTGCCAGAAATGCCTTTCTAGAGAGCCCTCAGGCTCAACAAAGTTTTGCCAGTTTCAAGATGTGGTTTTGATGAAGCCCTGCCTTGGCTGCTGGCAAACTGCACACAAACACAAATCCTCTCCTTCTGGGGACTGCAGCTTCACCAGGACATCCCTCCCTCAGCATCTGCTACTTCCAGGTCACCCCATTATAAGGAGGACAAATGACACCACTGAAGGTTGGTGCATTTCTTCTGGAATTGAAAGTTCTGGAATTTGTGATTTCTTGTCCTGGTGAAGTTCCTAGTGATTACTGAAGGTTTTTGAGAGTCAGAAGCTCCAAAACATGCCTAATTTTAGGGTAATTTAGAGAACTTTTCATTCTGGTATGATTCGGCCTAATATAAAATTCAAAATTTTCTTTGTGAATTGGAAATTCTGGGGTTTGGCCAAATCTTGAGGCCCAACCATATAAAAGGTATCTCCTTTCAGGGTTGGGATAGGATAAGAGCTGGTTGTTTTTTCCTCTTCTTGCTCCCATTTGCTCACCGGTGTATTCTGAGATATAAGAAAGCAGAGAAGATAAACTTTTTTTTTTTTTTTTAAATCATAGTGTCATTGTCTGTTCAATCTTCAGAAACTTCCAATATCATACTTAAATGGAAAATCCCTAAAATGCTTTTCCAAAGCCAACATCTAAATATAACAAAATTTAATAAGCTGATGCCAAGAAATTCCATTCTATTATGTGTYCTTCCTGATTAAAAGTGAAAAAAGTAAAAAAATACCTTAAGGTATCTTTCAGATGTTTTAGACCCATTTTTAGAGTTCTAATACCTGCTTTGACTCTAGACAAAGACAGTAAAACTGACACTCACAGAAATGAAAGTCTGATTTCTAATCCATCTGTTACTCTTTGCTTTTTTTTCCTGTCCACCAAGATTGCTGTAATCACAATAGTTTTAACAGGACTAAGACTTGGCTCAGCTCTATGAAGGTGTGCTTGGAAAACGTGTATAATGCTACTTTTAATAGAAGTGCCTTTATTCAAAATGGTCTACATATTTCCTTAAAGCAAGGCAGGCAAACAACAGATGGCAAAGCATATGGGGCACCACTTACAGATATAACCAAACAAAACTTTTAAAGCTGCTCAAAAAGTAGGAGTGACCCAGGTAGCCTTGGGTCAACTGAGCAAACACAACTTGACAGCAGCCTTTTCTCACAGAAGAGCAGCAACTGGCCAGAGCAGACAGGTGTAAGGGGTCCTGGTTCATGGACTCAAAGGGAAACATAAAGGGTTCAGCCCTTTCTGAATGCCACAGAGCCACAGGCCATATCAGTGTCCTGACACCTGGCACCAGCTGTAAAAACTGCCCACAGCACAAACATGGCCAGGATCCTCTAACTGAAGGCACAGAAAGTCAGCTCTTAGGCTGGTGCTCTGTTTCATTATTAATTAGACATATCTGCAACAACAGCAGCATCAATGGTGCTGTGCTATGGAGAGGAAGAGGAGGATAATGAAAGCAGGAGTACTGTAAACAAAAAATAGTCTTTCTTCCATTGTCTCATGTGACACAGCAGGAATGAACATGCTTTATGATAGACCTTTTAAAATGATTTTTCAAGCCTCCTTAATTTCTTTTCATTTGGTTTTATGACATTCCTCATGTAAGCACGTGCAGAAGCATGTGTATTCCTGTAGTCAGTGAATGTTCTTTAAAAAGGACACTTTTTTGTATTCAGAATTGAATTTAGCTCAGTCTGGTGTTATACCTAGGCAGTTTCTGGTTTGATAAGGCATTGTGTGAGCCCTTTTTCTTAGAGGTCATGAGTCGTACTCATTGAAAATATAAATACACTACCAAATACACAAATGTTTTCCATTTTGCCTCTCAACTTAATRTAATTGTATCAGCTATGGGAAACAGACAATTTATACAGGTTAGAAATGATTTTTCACCCCTCTAAAAGACTGCTGTCTTTTAACTGCAAACCTAACTCATGCTAACTTGTCCTCAGGACAAGGAAGTCAACACATGCTGTATGTCAGGTTTCTGTTGAATACAAAGTCAGAAATCCAGGAATGTGAAGGCCATGGCCTTTAGCAGAAAGAACATCTAATACTGAATAAATATCCTGCMCTAGCAGATAACTGAGGTCTGTCAGATCTCAGTGTAGAAAACAAAAAGAAGGAACATTTTGTGGCTGACAAACACCAATTCTCAGTGGGCAAAAGGAGGTTCTGGTTGCTGTTGAGGAGAAACAGAAAAATGTTTCCCATTGTGGAATTTCTGTTTGTACTTTATAAAAAATAACGCAAAATTTCAGCTAAAGAGAATTTAATGCTGTCCTTTCAGATTATCCTGTCCTTGTTACTTCAATATTGGTGGTGTCTCTAAAAGAACACTAAAGTTGTTATTTTATAATTCTGCAACTCTTTAACTTCCATTCAGACATGATTTATGTCTTATGGAAATTGGATTTTTTTTTGTAGCAGCAAATAAACTTTTTTAGCACCAGAGGCACCACAGCAGCAGCAAATGGACAAGACTTTTTCCATTTCCAGAACTACAGAAGGGATGGAATAAACCCACCAAAGTAAAGCCTGTGAAAAAGATAAAAAATTCAACACATACCGACTTAATGAAGAGATGCCAGTTCCAGATAAGAGGACTGTAAATAYAGAATGTAGGTAAAAATCAGACATATCTTTCTTTTTTGTAAGTGTCATTCTGTGAGCCACTTGAACCACTCTATGGGCCATCAAAAGAGATCACCTTTGCCACCCCTTTTAAACTTAAAAATGTAACTAGAGCAATTAGGATGCTCTAGTTAATTACATATTCTTTGCTATGTCTTCAGATAATTTAGCTTCCTGGCAGAGTGGACATAAGATCAGCCTTGCAACAGAAGCTGTGCTAATTCAAAAGAAAGGAAAAAAACACATTACTGAGGGCAAAATTGGAGAGAATGTATTTGAAGCATACTTCTTGAGAACAAAGATAAAGTGCACATTTCCCAAATACTGAAAGAAAATTCATTTATTTACATCATATAAAGCACAAAAAAACAAATTAGCTCATCCTTATGTAAAGAATATCCTCAAATATGACAAGGGTTGTTGTTTTAAATGCTAAATAAGTTAGAATATTTAATGGAAAAGTCCTTATTTTACCTCTTTAAACTTAAAATTATTACTAATTGCCAACAGTTATTTCCCTTTGTCTCCAACAAATCAGGAAATTATAGTAAATAATTTTAGATCAGCTAAATAGGGTTCTACTTACACTCAAAATCTTACACTGCTTTTTCACTGCTATATCATCAYTGTTTTTATTCAGATACATGCTGCCTCTGAAATGCTAGAGTTGCCATTTTATGGCTTTGCACATAAATTCCTTTTAGCTAAATATTTTTCTTCAGAGACCCTGGAGCCAGCACACATGCATGACACACCCTTAACATTACAAAGTCCAGAAAATGAGTAATTTTAAGGAAAATGTATTGAAATGGAAATATAACAGTGAAAATATATACTGTTAGTCCCTTCCTGAAACAGGACTGTTGCTATGGCAATTCTCAAATCTAGTATTTTCATGAGAAAGCTCTCTTCAATGAAAGAGCCTGAATTTATATCCACCTTCATATTTATATGCTCAATTACACTTCAGAAGCAGCATATGAAAGGTTTAGTTCTGCTTCTACAACTTTAAGTCAATTCTCTAAGTAGATGTTAATATCTGGTTCCATACTGTAAGACTCTGTGTGTCAAAATCAAGTTCCATTTTTGCTTCTCCTAGAAATCAGTTGCCTTGACAGCTTTTAGACATTCTGTCAACACTTATGGGCATAAATATAAAGGAAGCTAATAGATTTGTCCTATTAAAATAGAAACACTACTACACTGAAGTTATTTTGATAGAAAAGTGTTCATGTTAACTCATAATGGCAAAGAATGTGCATGTTAAAATCTTTCCTCTGGTGACCTTACAGTTTAATAAACCAGAGGAAATATCTCATCATAAAGGTATTTTAAAAGTAGGTTAATCATTATTAATTTGTTGATAATTGACTGCAATAACATTAACCCAAGCACTCTGCTTCTCTCTAATGTATGTATAATAAACAGTTCAATAGGAATTTCACTGTGGCACAGCATTAATTAATATCTGCTTGTTGYAGAGTTACAGGTTTCCAATAGCCTCTGTGACAGGGATTTTTTGGAGGAAATGTCAAATCTTTCTTATTTCATTGGTACTCATAATAATAGCATTAAAAAATACCACATGCTTCTCCTGTGGGTTCTGTAATTCCAGTGCCACCAGCAAGGAATGATGTCACACCAAAAAGCCCTGGTGTTGAACATGCTGTGTTCACAAAGGGARCTCAGCACTTCAGAGAGGCCTTGGTGGGTTTAATACCCAAACCACCTTGCCTTGTTCTGTCAGGTGCTGAAGACATGCAGTGTCCCTTTCAGAAAGGAAATGAAAATGCCTCGAAATTTTCTTTCCTTTCCTGCAAAAGTACAGCAAGCAAGCAAGCAATTAAAAAAAAAAGTAATCAGACATATGAAAAAATGATGACGTATAATATGAATTTTACAGCACCAGTTTCAAATCTGACACTGTAAAAGCAGGCTCTTGTGACGAGCTTAACTAAAGTCAAGAAAACCCCCATAAATAAGTGACAGACCACAGAGGCCAAAACACACATCCCAACAGCTCTGAGCAGGGTTATAGTGTTCTGGAAACTTCTATACACTCAGTTCAAGGTGAAAAAATACTACTTCTCACTGTTAAATTTCATGGCTATTGTTTTTTCTCTTAGGTCTGATAAATTTACTCCTAACAGGTACATTTCCCCAAAGAYTTATCAAGCAGAAGTTTCAGAATGGAGCATGATAGGTCTAGAAACACATGGCTGCAAGCATATAATGGATTGCTAAAATACACTCTGGAAAACCCTGCTAAGGGCTGGCTCTGCTTTGGAATTCAGAAGGCAGCAAAAGAAGCACAGAAGGATGTTGATTGCAGCTACCAACTTCAGGAAATGTACTGGGAATCCAGAAAGAAAGTAGGCAGAATTTCTTTATAYTTCCAAATACAGCATTCTGAATTGTGAAGTTATTTACTGTACTACAGTGCCCTTAAAAACTGGCATTTGTATTCCAGACCAAGGACTGCCTTAGTGATGTTTTTATGACACAAGGATAATTGTGGCCCTTTGAAGAAAATTCAGGCACTGGTAACTATAAAGACATCACACARCAATAAAACCACAGGTTCATGTTCAACTTAGTTCTACTTATGTGCAGTATTTTGGTATGCAAAAGAGATTTTCTTGAAATGGGACTAAAATGGCAGCTGTTATGTCATTGCTGTGTCAAAGACAGGCCAATGACTTTACATAAAAATTCACATGTTATTTCTATAGTACACATATGAAGAAATTTTAAGTTCAGAAAAGCACAACTGATATGTGCTGGCTTTCATGTCCTTTTTTTAAAGATAGGTTCAGCATAAAAGAAATTGCCTTTCCAGTTATTACACAAAGRTTCAGTACTAGGGACAGATGGGGAGAATTTATTTAGTTATTTATTTGCATTCCTAACTATCCTCCTCTTTTCATCAGTTTTTATCTGGCCTGAGTTAACTTTCATATATTCCATCTTCATTCATCTGCTTCACTCCTCCCTAATTCTCTGTAGCTTTTGGAAGAGCACATAAATAATAAGATATTAAACACCACTCTTGGTCTGTTGTGACTTCTTCCTTTCATTTAAGCACATTCAGGGATTTTCAAGAAGACTCCTGCTCTGTGAGTARGACTTTGGAGTATATGAATACTGAATTATTGAAATCTTGGAAATACACTATCAYCCTGATTGAGGGTGAGAGTTATGACTCAGAACTATGCCATCTTTTCTTTTGATTTAATCACAAAATCATAAAACAGAATATTAATATACTGTATACATGCCATAAAATGATATTTCACTATAGCATGCACATGAAAAAGTAATGYATTTCCTAAAACCAAATCACCATATTGAAAATTATTCAACATGTTCCTATTAAAATTACTTTGAAATTAATTTATTGCACTGAAGATTTTTAATGTTGAGAATATTTATTCCTGCCAAAGGAGGACAACCTGATTTAGTCTGGACAAGCCAACATCTGAATCTTTATGTTCATCTGACCCTAGTATTAAAGCCAGTGAGCTTCAGTTGCTTTCAGAATCAATTTTCTAAAGTTAAGCTAATTCTCTGTTGTCTAATTTTAATACATGCTCTAGCAGTTAATCTTCTGATATTTTATGTGATTAGCTYAGACCATAAGACACTAGCATGTTCATTGTACTTTTCAAAAAATTAATCCTGAGATAACTAGGRGAGTCTAGCAAAAAAGCCTCAGGAATCATGTTGAACAGCTCACYCAGACCTCATGCAGCCATCCCATGCAAGCATGATCTTCATKATGAAAGATTTCCTCCCTGCTTAAAAAGAAGTTATGATTCTGCTACTTTGCTGGCTCTTTACCCTCCGATAATAACAATTTTCCTGCCATATTAATGACAAATACATCATAATTATCTCTCTTCACCTTCAGCTAGAACAGCACAGAACAGCCCTTAATCTAATTGCATCTCTAAATTCATAGGAAAACAGTCAATCATGGTAAAG
Organism: Alauda arvensis; assembly: GCA_902810485.1. Taxonomy (NCBI): domain Eukaryota; kingdom Metazoa; phylum Chordata; class Aves; order Passeriformes; family Alaudidae; genus Alauda; species Alauda arvensis. The sequence continues at coordinate 353,816 of CADDXX010000665.1, forward strand.
ACTTGTTTGACTACAAAACCAGTAATGATTCAAACAATTAAGACTTTCACTGCCTCCATAATTCACAGATTCAGGAAAGCAACACCAGTCTAATATGAAAAACTGAAATTCTTTCTGGATATCAAGAGGAATTTATAACTTCTGATTTCCTTGGTTTGGTCAACTTTGCCATCCCATTAACATTAAAACAACTGCTGACATCTGGTTCAAGTCTGGGCACCAGATCAGTGGAAATCTCCACCTCAATAATGTCAGAAGACTGGTTTGGAGAATATGGAACATCAATTTGTTCTGTTTCTCCWCCACACCTGGCAGCCCATGTATATTCTTTAAAATGGTAATACAATTAATCAGTATGATGGTTTGGGAATGTAATGTAAAAGGAATTTTAAAAAAATCCAATTTCAGAACTGCCAAATTCATTTAGTACAAGCAATGGTTTTAACTTAAACCCAGCGAGCCCCAGTCCTGGTTTTCTTCAAAAACACTGAAGCATAAATACAACAACAACAACAAAAAATATGGCTTCATTGCAGAGCATTAAATGCTAAGCATTTCATAACAACAGAATTTTCCAAAGTAAAGCTGAGAGTAAAGCCAAGCCCACTAAAGAACAAGTGTATCTGTGGTTGTACCCAGCWTATCCAAACCAAATCTGGCCTGCGTGCATTATGAACTCAGAGGCTGGAGCTTCAAATAGACCAACTTTAAAAAAATTAACAAATGTTTAATTTGAAAGGACACTTTCATGTCCTTAGACTCTCATGCCTACATAGATTTTTTACTTTCGTTCTCCAACACTGCTGCATCTGTTTGCTCTGCAAACATGAATATCACACTTTTTCTCACTCCCCATCCCCGGATAGGAAAGCCCTAASAGCAGCTAAACAACCATCCTGAAAATAAAGAGTAATATCAGCTACTCATAACACCAATTTATAATAACTACACATGGTTGCTATATATATGCATGCATTATTTTGCATTTTCAGGACTAATTTACTCTGACAATATCTACACCAACATCAGCAAAATACTAAACAAGATTTGAACAATTGTTTCTACAATTTTTTCTTTCAGTGGTGCAAGTGTTACAGCAAAATTTAAGGAACAAAGACAAAAAATAAGAAGAAAGAATATGACTTTTACAGTTCTTTTAGCTCAAAAGAGGTGTCAAAAGTGTAGCACAAAATAACTTTAAATAGAGCAGTACTTCTCTGTGCCTGAAAAGGGAGATGAATAGGGAATTGTTTAAATTTATTCTCTCTCCATTCATTAATATTCCATGAGACAATTACRATAGACTAAAAATAATTTCTTTAAATTACAAAATAATTTTAGCAAATAAATTTGCTCTGTAGAACATGCTGAAACTGTTTATTAACACCATTTATTATCCCTAACAAGAGCAGCATCACTTAGTTTGTTACAGAAGCCTTATAACATTGCTCCTTTTCTGCCCAAGTGGATGTGTAGCTCCTAAAGTAAGATTTCCTAAGTACAACACAATTTCACACATTTGTTTTCAGAAAATATGATCCTGAAGACAGCCAAATGCAAACATATTTATTGTTTGCTTGTGCAGGTGTGAGTCAGTGAGAAGAGCAATCCTTTGGGAAAATACAAATTTCTCTCTTCTCATTCCCTCATTTACTAAAACACCCAAACCTAAAAGGACTGGGAATAACCCAAACCAACTGTACACTACCACCTTCTATAAAACAGTGGGAAGCAAGTGGCATGGGAATGCTGTGACTGCAAGTTCTGGAAAGCATTCMATTTTTCCCAGTAGCATCTGTGGCACAGTTGATTTTCTCAGCATTGCCTGCTGCAGAGCAGTAACTCCTGAAGGCCTGGAGGAAGGCACAACKGAGCCCAGCATTTTGAAAAAGTTGCAAAAACTTGACAAACATTTTATCTTCGTGACTGTAAATACTGTCAACAACATTCCAGAAGAAATGATGTTTTATCTTYTAATAGCTCTATTCTTGAGATCAGCTTGCTCAGTGTCAGCACTGTGTTACAAATACYATCCTACAAGTGCAACCTAGAATACATTCTGGAGATTGACAGTCAAATGCAAACAGTGTATTCTACAGCTAAACACACAGAAAATTATACATATGAGCATGTGCATACATAGCAAGTTTATTACACATACATCTCTGGCACACTAAATTCCTAAAGAATTTCAAAATAAATTTCTTAATTTAATTGGTCAATAGCTTGGAGAATTATAACCTAACACAACAACAKGCTTAATATATGTTTTCTAGGTGACATTCACAATTGCTTCACAAATAACACCTGCTTGGTGTATCTAGCAACAACAACAGCAACAACAGCAAAGGTAACACTTCTGCCTGTCTTGCAGAAGAAAATTAAGAAATCACAAGATTAGTAAATCACCAAGAAATGACCTGGAAAATAACAATTTCTTGGCTCTTCTACTTCTCAGCTGTAAATAAGCATTCACAAGGTGCCTTTCAGAATCCTGATCAGAAATCTCAGATAAGGGGAGGAAAAAACCCAAATGCATTATAATATCACTAGAGGTATTCTGTATTGCATTTCTGAGGCTCATCACTACTTTAAGAAAAAAAACCAAAGGGGTCTAGAGTATCCCTTCCATAAAAATTAAATATCAAAGGACTCATTACCATTACAGTAATTAAGAGCATTTRTGTTAATTTCTAAGATATCTGTCTATCAATGGTTTAAAATATCTTCCATCATTTTATTTCCAGTGGATAAGACAGAAAACACATCAGTAATTTCAGACCCAATTCCTGCCTGCAATGTATGGTATAACATGGTTCCTGCACACCTTGAATGGTAAAACACCTCTTTCAATTAATGTAAGGAGGAAACAGAAAGACTGCAGAGGAATAAGTTTRGAGCAATCCAGGCTTGAAGCTAAATTGGATTATTGCAAAGGGATGGAACAGAGATGTGTAAGACACCTTGGTAAAAAAGATCTAAGCAGAAGGAATGTTTTGAGCACCCCAGGCAAAAAAGAGCTGTACAGAAAATATCCCACACAGTCCATAGGGAGACCAAAATACAAAGCCAAGAGCAAAACAAAAGATGCTCTTGCCAGGGAATGCAAAACTACTGTTTTAGTAAGGTAGATGATAATGTCAGCATCCTTACTGCAACTTACAGAATTATTTTCCACCCTCCCAGACACCTTATAATCACCCATGCATGTGGAATATCCTGACCTCAAACTCTGCACCTGGAGCTGGTGCATGCAGGGTACCAATGAAATTTACTTTTCACTTCATTAYCAAAACACTTGAGATGTGAGAGGCTTCAATTCCAGCCAAGTGTCTTGCCCRAGCCCCTCACAGAAACATAAATAGATGTTTAACTTTCAAAGGATACAGACTGTGCTTTCYTTTCTGTGCTGTTTTTGAAGTTTTGAGATTATATGTTTTATGTAATGTAGCTGCAAAAATATTGCCTCTCAGTTAGCTCTGYAATAATTCACTCTTGCTACAGCAATGATTGAGTAAACAGGTTTCTACCAGAGGCATTCTTTTCTATTATTTATTGTAATATTTTTTCATAATTTAATGAGAAAAAATTGAAAYGCAATATTTTCACCCTTTCATGTTAAATTAATTTACAGTGCTATAAGCCATAATGAAAACAGAGAAATCATCAGCAAAACAGCATGCTAATAAAGACAGATTTCTACAAAGTTTCTTAACTAAACTCATAAAATAATTTTTTTCCATTTCTGTCAGGTCCAGCTTCTCTATATTTGTTCCCAAGTATTGAGACATGCAATGAAAATTACATAACAATGAAAAAGAAGAAACTACATAAGAACATAGAAATTGAGAAAAAAATATTTTTTAAGCAAATCTGATTTATATTAGCATATATTCTAAATATCTGCCCCCATCTGATGTGGAAATGTCAGCCTCCAGCCTTGTGTTGCAAATATTTTAGACATAAACCTATAAAATATTTAAATTAGTAAAGTAGCCTCAAAATTCAGATACAATGGATTAAATAATTTAAAATAATTTAAATATACTTTCCTCTCCCTTTCCTCCATGTCACCCAAACATCTGGGTCAAGTTTCTATCCTGAATCAGTCACAGTAAGTGTTGACAGTCTGTAAAATTCCTTCAACAAAATGGGTCTTGAGTCCCCAAGGATCAGGCTTAGTGCAAGGAGTTTGAGGCTGTGGAAATGAAGCTGCAAGTTTGCTCCAAGAACACCATTTCTGTGTCTGTGCCCTGATCACAGAGGGTTAAACCTGGATTAAACCTGGTAAGGATGCTGGTTTCACCTGAGGCAGTGTGAGCCCCACAACACCCAGGTGTGCAACTGTGTGCTCAACATCCAACAGGAAAGACAAGATAACAAAACCRCAAGCTGTGACTTACAGCTCCCCTTGCAGATATCAGATTTTTGGTGGTATTTCTCAGGTGGTGCCACCCCTCCATASTATTCCATGTCTCACAAATCAAAGGTTAAAATAAAATTACTATTTTTTTTTTTCCCAAGCAAATCAACAAGCTGGGATTTAAACACTGCTGCAACTCTTACTTATGAGGCATAGAATTACAATATCACAGTTAAAAAGAAAAAAGAGATGATCCATTCAGGYTAATGCACTGTTGTGACTGTAATAGGTGTAACATAAGTGAGAACAGGTTTGTTTCATAGCTTTGATCTCACTGCTTCCAGCAGGTTTCCAGGTTCTGGAAAGAAAGGATTTGCCACTTCATTTATAGATCAGGGAAATACACTTTGATAGAACCAGTACAAAAAATAGCAGGACAACTGTAAGCTTTTCCCAGCAAAAGACCTTTGAAGTTCAACAATGAAATTAAGTGACTCAGTCTCCTGGGTTTTGTACTTAGTCCTCTATAAAGTGTATCTTGCTATTCTTCTTTGTTGAACTATGAAGTAGTTGGAAAAAAAAAAAGTCATTAAAATTGTGCCCAATCCTGCAGACTGAGGTAGAAATTAAAATTAGGCAGGTTTAATATAGTAGACAGTATATTATATTCCTGTGGAGAATAGAATATGTATCTTTAATCTGCTTAGTTACGAGTTAGTGCTCACATTTCCTCCATCAGCAAAGTTCACCTAAAAACTGTAATATCAGATTCAGATACAAGAAATTAAYATTCTGGCATTAATAAAAAGAAGTGGCACACTCTCTTTTTTGTGGTTAATTCATTTATTTCACAACAAACTACGAGTGTAACCTGATATAAGTTCTTTTTGACTGGCACTTTTTTTTCAATCAAGTTGCTATAAGCTAGGAAGACTTCTAACATGGAAAAATYGCACAAAATAAGAAAACAAAAATGTTCATCTTCAGAACTGATCAATATGCATAGTTCTTGGTGCCTATGACCTCTTTTGGTTTTGCATTTTCTTTTCAACTACACAGACAGTACAGAGATGAAGATACTAATTTCAATTTGAGTCCAGACATTTTCACTCTCATACCAACACTTCTGGTGACTCTTAGTGCATAATACTAATTCCAGYCTAAATAACAAGATGATAAGCAATKTATTATTTTCTCTGTTATAACAGTTCATAAATACTGTGTTCTGTTCTAGGTGTTTAATCTGGYCAGTTGAAAGCTGCTAATTCACTGAGGTAAAAATGGACAGCTAAATTTCTGAACTCTCCTGCCATTTCTACAGCCTTTATCCTCTATTCTGATTCRGAAGAGTTATTCCCCACAGAAGGGTAAATATGAAAAACTACTGTTATTGCAGGCACTTCAACCCATTTGATATGGAAAAGAAACACAAAGGACAGAAAGCACTATCACTTTCCCACCTGGTGAAAACGGAGGCAAGACAAGCCTGAACAGCATCAGGCATAAACCTTTCTCAGAGAGTCAGAGAAAAAACCACAAACTAACATCACTGCCTCAACACTTCTGGGACCTTTGTGTGGGCTGGAGGGTCAGCAGAAGACACAGCTTAAAACCTAGAGTGATCTGGCAGAAGAAATTTTCYAGACATATTTTCACATATCTTCATAGTTACCTACAACTGAATTAATGGTCCTCATTTTGGGGAAAAGTGATCTCAGCAGTCTGAGTTTACATCTTGTTTCTCTTCTATTGCCTCATGGACAATTGCATGATTTAGAAGTATACAAAGTGGTAGGACCAAGWTGGAACTACAAACTCTTTAACCTGTAAGAAACCATCAATTGAAGTGAAAAAAAAACCCAAAGCCCCCACATTTACACACTCGAGAGAGAGAGAGAACACACACACATTTTATACCAAGTTTAGGCAGGTAGTGTAGTCAGTGAGTTATTCTCCTAGCCTCTCTCTAAGCCAGGGGAGAGGAATATGTTTCTCCAGGAGGAAAACAGCCCCAGCTTAGCTGGACTAAACTGCCCTCTGGAAGTCCTTCTCTCTTATCCTTGTCTGTGGAATTGCAAGCAAGCTGAGCTCAGTGGCAAAATCTCCTGCAGCAAAACACATTCAGAAACAGCTCTTGGACATTTCTCCATGGTGTGAGGAGGTACAAACACAGATGTTCTTGCATTGCTAGGGAGATGAAGAAAATGGCATCACTTCCTAGATCCCACCAGCTCTTAGCAGGAACATAAACAGCTCACACACCATTAACACTTAAAAGTAGGTGCCAGAAGTTGACTCTACATTACCTGCAGTAAGAATTTCAGTAAGAACAGGTGGTAGATACAAAACTAACTGGTTATGTAGCCTCTAAATAATTTTAAGGCAGACAAAACACTGGAGAGAGGACAGGACTGCATTCCTACAATCTGGTTACTCAGTGCATTAAACTGATACCTGGATACAAACAGCAGAGCTTGTGTCTGCCTGCACCAGGATTCACATCCTGCTAACTTGGCCTAAAGAAAATTCCCATATCTGGAAAAAAACACAGAGCCCACAAAGTGAACAGATTATCTGTATAAACCTAAACCCACATGAGAATATATATGAAGGATAATAGAATGTATATATAAATACAATGCATATAAAAGAAGAACCTATAGAATAGAATTTATGAGCTTATATCTCATTTCCAGKGTCATGAACTCTAAACAATGTCCCTCAATCTCATGAGAAACAGCTCAGCAGTACTATATTAGCCTAATTGRTAGGCATCATAACATCAGATGACCTCCCCTGGTTAAAAATATACATAAAATCAGAGAACTGACAACACAAAAATAGCAATTATAAACCCTAGAAAGAGTACTAAGTAGCTATATATTTTCACTACATTATTCAACCTCGGAAAATGCAATTATTTAATAATAATAATAATTTCAGAGGAGTTAAGACCACATCTAGTTAAATTTACTGAGACAAAATACAGTAAAACTATTATAAGTAACTGTAACCTAAAGGCTGGATTTTCTGAATTCTCAAACAACATGCATTTTAACCAAATGGAAARTCCTGAACACCAGTTTACAATCTCCTAACCATTTAATATAGCACTGCCACAACAAAGGACAAACGTCCCCTTCCAAAAAGTTGCTACTGTTATCAGTGATAACGGGTGATGAACCCACTGGAATCATTGCAAAACAGACTGACACAATAATTCTGTACTAATAGCAAAAAAAAAAAAAAAGGCTTTTGGTTCATAAGTGGGGTAAACAGCAGTTTATGCAGTGAACATCAACAAAATGAAATCACCCACTCAAGAGAGAAAACCTACAAAATGAAATGGAATCCAATGAAAATAAATTATTCAAATTAAAAACGTGGCATGCAAGGATAAATGAACATGTGGAACTTTGTGCTGACAGAAGAGATTCAAATTCTTGTCAGCAGTTGAAAGAAAGAAAGTCTAAGCTTCTGACAGAAAATGAAATGGGGCTCTTGGTACAGAAAAGTACAGAAAAGTTACTTTTGCAAAAAATTGTCAGTTTAGACAGTGGGAGTTGCTACAGTAAACAACTGCTGCACAGTGCATATACAGAACAGCTAGCATTGTGAAAAAGTGTAAATTCACATGCAAAAAACCTGTGGCATGGCAGCTGTATACTCACAAAAAGGAAAATTCAGAGGCATTTCTTCAAACACAACTATTTTTCTCAGTACTGTCTAAAAACCTTTCACAAAGCYAGTATAACTTTTCTCTGAAAATTATTTGTACTTTTATTTTATTCCTTATTTGTATTCTTTGTAGGTCACTGACTTCTTACATATTCAGGAACATATCTGCCCTAAGCCAAAATTAATACTTTTCCTCAGTTATGCACTGTACAATTTATCCCTTTTATATTAACATGTTAATAATCACAATACAATCTTTTTTTTTCTTTTTACCTGCCTCAGGAAAATACACATTTGTTCTCACAAATGAAAAATTATGTGCTCTTTAGCCAAGTGTATTGAACAGTCTGGTAGGAGGCATAATTGCATAAGGCASAGATATCCTTGTAAATTCATCATCAAAATATATTAAAGGCTACCACTGGCTTTTTTGTCAAGTTTTTACTGATTATTCATTTTTCAAATAAATATGCTATAAGCAATAATAAGTGAACAGAAGAACTAAATGGCAGATTAGACTGTWCTAGTAAATACTAATGGTCACAGGAAGATGGAATGGCAGAAGTCTTCAAAGTTCTGGTAACCACTCRGTCTAATTCGTGCCACATCAAATTGATGTGCTACAGTGAAATAGGACATATACTTAGAAAGATTATGAGAAAATCCATCCATCCTCTTCTCTGTATGTGGGAGAGCCTGTTTTAGAAAAGCCTACACAAAGAGGGATGAGGCACCCTATAGAAATGATAAGGTCAGGAGAAAATGCAGGAATTGGAACTTGCTCAGAATTATGGCAAACCATCTTATCCCATCTACTCCAATTCTACTTGTGATTTTCCCATGCTCTCCTCTAATAATCTGACTCAACACAATAGAATCTCAGACTTCATGCCACAAATGCTTTTCCCATCTAATCTGTGTTTCAAACCCTGTGTTTAAAGCTGGTAGGGTTTGAGTGCTGATCTACAAAKGAAAAATTAGGAACATCCCTCTGGGGGATAAAGTTTTACAGAGGAAACACATGAATCAACCAAGWGAGAATAAGTATATTCTCACTTGATAGGTTATTTAGTATATTTAAAAAAGTGAGATTTTTCTTCTATCATGATTTTGAGAACATATGCAAACAAGAAATTAAAAGAAGAAATTTATGCTCRTATTTGGAAACACCTACTTTATATGTGAGATTTCTGCCAATTGAGATCTGATTATGTTCATGAGAATAAGTTTTAAGAGTACTTACATCTCATTCTAGTACCAGAGTACTAGATATCTGGATAAAACAAGCCTTTTACCTCTCAAAAAATTGGTGCTGATAAGGGTTTTTATTCCTAAGTTCAGAAACAGAGAGGACAGAAGTAGAATACACATTAATGCATCAACTCATAGGTAAGATGCAGCAGAAATACATTTCTGTTTTTATGACACAGACCATCCAGTCTAAACAAACTGAAACAAAATACTTGGCAAAAAGTAGTGGCATCTACCTATCTGGTTTATTGCTGATTTCTGTCCACTTCTCTTTGGTATTATCCTCATCCCTGCTGAGAATCAGCACCTGAAACTCCTGTGAAAGTATTCACTATCTGACACTTGCTGTTAACAACAAGGGAACATTAWTCCCCTTCCTGGTGACTCCTAATTACAATACTGCAAAATTCGTGACCATGTGTTTTCAGAGTAATATCAACCAATATTTAAAGAAATCCCCTTTGAGGAAAAAATTTCACTCTGAGATGCTATCCAGCCCTCTCTCAGTTTAGCTTGTTAGAGCACCTGCTTTAAAACTCAAGATTTTGGAATTTCTCTCCTGTTACTCAGTGGAATAAGATGGCACTGACAGTTGCTATTCTATTCCAGGTACTGTAGAACAGATTTTATTTTAGAATTGGCAACAAATTAGTATAAAAGGCAAAAATGGAGAATTAAACTTTTTTTAAAGAAACAGGTTGGGGAAGAAGATTATATAAGATTTTTATAGTTTTCAGGGAACAATTGTAAGCAGAAGTAACTGAAAAAGTGTTTCAGSATGGAGAGTGACAAAGTGTTTCAGAAAAGAGAATGGAAGTACTTGAAAATTAATTATTACTTTTTAGTAAATTCAATTGAAATGAGCAAGAATATTACAGATRCATTCTCTCTTCTGTTTTTGTGAGATTCATCATCTAATCCATAGATCATCTCACAAGATGAACAAAATGGACAATCATATATAAATTATATTTGAAGTAAATTTGGAAACAATATTTTATCTCTCAGAGAACTTATCCTGATGAGTAATTGAGAARTGTCAGGAATATGTATCTACTTCAGCTTTTTACTAKGGCAAAAAACAGCTGCCTGGACACSTTCAAAAACAAGTGAGCACCTCTRAAGTATTRAYAGGAATAGAAGAGACAAGAGTGCCTTGCCTCTGTTCATAAAAACATCACAGAGAGAAAATAAGGGTACTGCCCATYGTGTATATTCTTGAGGCACTGCACATTTTTCATATTAGGAGCAGCAGAACTCCTGCCTCTAATGGAAAACTACTTAGGTTATAGGCTAAGTGAGCATGAATGTRGCAATAAAAATAAATCTGCTATGTATTTCATGCCAAAGTAGTAACTTTGCTTCATTTATCATATTCTGGCATACTTTTAGTCAGGTCTATACTAGCAATAATTTGTCAGTCATCATAGATTATTTCAGAAACATTTTGTAAGCTGTATATATAGTACAAAAGCATTCTGCAGTCACTGTTTACCTGGGTGTCACATGGAAGTATTCTTCATCAGATTTCAGTGAAAAAAGTCTGTGAKTACATTCATCTACAGGCTTAATATTTACTGATTGCATTCATAAAGTAACAGGATAAATCCACACTRGCTTCAAAATTGTATCCAATATCACATAAGCCACATAAAGTGCCACATACAATTATTGCTAGACAGAAAATGATTTCATACAATCATAGAATTCTTAAGGTTGGAAAAACTCTCARAAATAATCAACAATTAAGCTAACACCATGTCCTTAAGTGACATGGGATCCAGGGATTGTGACTCTAMTTCCCTGGGAAGTCAGAGCTTGTTCCAACGTTTGACAACTTTTACTATGAGGAAATTTTTTCTAATACAAAATCTAAGCATGCCCAGGCACAATTTGAGGCTAATTCCTCTTAGGGAGACTCCTATCTCACTACAACCTTGTTTCATGATCCTGAAAGCATGATCCTCCTTTTCCCCAAGCCAAACAGCCCCAGCTCCCTCAGTCACTCCTGAGAAAACAGGACTGGCCCCAACACTGAGCCCTGGGGAACATCCCTGGTGTCTGYCCCCAGCTGGATGTGACTCCACTCCCCAGCCCTCTCTGGTCCTGGCCCCACAGCCAGTGTTTTACTCAGCAAAGAGCACACCCATCCCAGCCTGAGCTTGGTTTCTCAGGGAGAATGCTGTGGAGGTTCTCTTCCACACAATCCAGGAACCTCCTAGACTGCTTYTTTTYTGCTGTGTTTCTGCATTTCCAGAGGACATCTGGAAAGTTGAAGTTCCTTATGAGAAAAAGGACTAGTGACTATGACACTTCACCCATTTGTTTATAGAATATTTAATCTTTCTCTTCATGCTGGTGGGAGGTCTATGACTCCCACCAGAGTATCTGCCTTGTTGGCCTTCCCCTGATTTTTAACCATAAACACCCAACCCTGCTGTCACTAGCATCAAGCTCTAGACAGTCAAAACACTCCCTTCCATACAGGGCTGTCAGACAACCCCTCCTTCCTTGCCTATCTCTTCTAAGGAATTTACAGCCATCCACTGCATTCCAGGCATGCAAGTCATCCCGCCATATCTCTGTGATGGCAACTGTGCCATGGTTTTGCAGCTGCCCAGTGGGTTCCAGCTGCTCCTGTTGATTGTCCTTGCTGTGTGCACTGGTGCAGGTGGACTTTGGGCTATTGTTCCCTCCACCTTTCTGCAGGGAGAACCCCCAACTCCTGTACAACCATTCTCAGGTGCTTGCACAGTGTCCAACTCATCAATAACTCTTGTATCTTTGCAGGCAGATGGATCTCCAGCCCCCACCTCCACTGAGATGTCAGACCAAAGGACCTCACTMGCACACCATCCCCCAAACATGCTCTCCCCAGGCTTATCTCAAGTGAGCCTGGTTTTATAWCTTTCTCCCTTCAAATCCAGTTTACTCTTCACTAAACCCTGATAAYTCCTGTGCAAAGATCCTTTYCCCCCTTTGGGACAGGTGTAYCCCATCTGTCACCAGCAGGCCTGGTGTCATGTAAACCGACCCACAATTATAATTAACACAGCTGAGAGTTCGTRTCACCAGAAGTATGAAAGCAGAAAGTGAAATTAATTTTCATCTCCCTCATATGGTTACTTAACGAACCAGGTCTCATGAGGACACATGATGTATTTCATCTAGGAAAAAAAAAAAGGCAGCACATAATTACACAACTCCTTGGAGTAATGGGTTTGTATCCTTGAAAATTCTCCAGAAAGWATTCTGACTGTGTGCATCACCTCAACTATTACAGTGCTGTCAGTTCAGACAAATGATGCATGCAAATACATGCTTGTACAAACAAACAGGGTGTTTATAATGCAACATTTTAATATAATTACATCATTGGGTAATTAGAATGTGCAGTTAGATAAGTCTCACCTTTCTCCTTCTGCTACTGAATGAACTGCCAACTACTAAGGAAAGATTAATCTTTATTAGTGGCAATTGAGTTAATGGTTTCTGAACATGAAAAGGATAACAAATGCCTAAAACCTGARATTTTCCTAGACAAGCAACTGCTGCTATATAAAAAGTTTCTGTTCAGCAAGACATTATTTTCCTAATTGTTTCAAGAAATAAGATAAAGTTTGAGAGTGTAAAGCAGAAAACTGATGGATCACTAAAAGTGAGATGAACATCTGTAGTGACAAGTGTATAAAGCTACTACTGAACTCAGAAAGTTAGGTTTTTCATTATTTGTGTAGAAAATTATTTATCAAAACAGTGGTTTACACCTAGTGGTTAAAAATATTAGATTAAAACAATTGTAATACTTCAAGAGTCCTAGTGACTATTTTCACATTATCCATTTCTATCATCTTTACTTGCATAAAGGCCAAGACAGAGACTGCAGCTCTAAATCCATTTGTTATATTTGACCATAACTTCTATGCATTCTAATAAACCCAGGGAGTCAAGGTTTCCTTCCAAAGATTCATAAGACAGTGATCTTTAATTAGAAAACACCATCTTCTTTTAYCTCCTAGGATCTGAATTCAGCCTGGTTGGTGAGAGAAAGGAAAAAAAAAAAGACTTCATGTGGGGGAAAAAAAAAAAGTAAGTTGGAAAATTCTAATCCTGACTGAAAGCATTTAGGATGTTTTTATGCTGGGGCAGGGCTTGTAGCTTTACTGCACATACTGGATGATAACAAACCATATTAAGAGCATGGACTGTATTTGAAAATGTCTGTTTTGATAAATGTACAGTTTACATAGTGAGTTTCTTGGAATACAGTCATTGCCTGATGTGTTATGTAGGGTAAGTATATTTCTGACCCACAATACAGAGTTTAAAAAAAGGCTTATCACTATTTATGTTTAATGTGGCTGATTGTATGGATTAGCCAGCAATAACCCCTTTCCACAAAGAACATAAATACMTACTTCTGAGAATTCTGTGACTTAGTAAAGCTCCTTTTTGTCTGAATCTTTTATATACATAAACTGTGTGAAAACTACACATTTATGTCATGTTTTTGCTTTTCATCTTTGTACATCAAAGTGAATTGTGAGAGAGAACTCCCAAAGCAGGGTGTGAAGCCTGAAAGAATCATGCAGCAATACCTGAGAAACATGATGAAAATSCCTACTCTCTTTCCTGATCATTCAGCTGGCATCATAAAACTGTKCTATTGATAAAACTGTGCTCCATTGCCCATTTTTAGCAAATAGATAGACAATATTTGCACCACTCTCAGGAAACTGTACCTGTTTGAACAAAAAGCTTTCACAATAAAGACTTGATACAGGGTTATGACTACTGCAAATATGGGTGCATCGTAATAAATGAATTTATTTTACAGCTGAGAATTCTTGAACTGCTATATAAATTTACTCTTTTTTTTTCAATCACTTATAACTAAATTTTTCACAGCATGTTTTTCAYCAAGAAATAAACTAAGGCATAGAGTATCCAGTGCTTTAAACCTTTGAACTTCCTGTCAACATCAAAATCATGCACTATGAGTGAATACAAGACATTTCTTCACTGAAAAGGTCACTGAGCATTGGAAGAGGCTGTCCAGGGCAGTGGCTGAGTCACCATCCCTGGAGCTACCAAAAGATGTGTAGCTGTGACACTTGAGGACATGGTTTAGTGATGGCCTTGGCAGCTCTGGCTTGATGGTTGACTTGATGATCTTTTAAAGGTCTTTTCCAACCTGAACTATTATATGATTCCATCAATACAGGAATAAAGGGCCCTGCTTTCCAAACAGCCAATAAGCCTCATATTTAAGAAATGTAAGACCTCAAGCAGACATATCTGTATTCCTCTCAATAACTGTAGTGAAGGAAACACAATGGAGTAYAACAACATAGTTCAACAGCACCATCTCAACTAATTAATTTTCTTTCTCCTCAGGCTTCTCTGGAACACTAAATACAATATTATCTCTCTTTAAGGTTATTTTTTTTCCCTAGAGGAAAATAACTGTATGAGAACTGTCCAGGCATTTACTATGAAAATTTGYATCATTATCTCTTTTTATTACCGCAACGGAGCGCGTTGACAATAGGCTACCAAATTACCATTTCTCACGTGTTTGGAAGTAATGGAGAAAAACTAATTCAGTTAAGCTACAAAGGATAAACTTGATGGAAATTATGTAACTTCTATAAATATCAGATGTGCTTGATAAACTCTCATGTTTGTCAAATGCTTCTATAGTGAAGTGCTTGTCTTACCTGCCACTGTTTCATGAGGTCCTGAACCACTTTGGCATCCTCTAGTGTCTTTTCCTTGTGTGTAGCATCCTGCAGGACATTTGCAGTTGTCTCAGCTTCTGTAAGCCAAGCAAGGAACTTTTCGAGATCCAGGTAGAACTGCTGCAACATTCTTAGGGCTGATTCCAGAGCGGCTTCACGTTCACAAACCCTGCACAAGTACAAACAATCAAATACAGAGCTCTTTGGAAGGAAAAAAAAAGCCCTTAATCACTAAATCAAAATATAACAAAGACACACTGAGTACTTTTCATGTACCTTGGTAAGTTTGCTGATATATTAGCTACAGAACTTGTACCATATGTTTAGCAGGTAGGGCTCTTTTTTTTTATATTTTCACCTGAGAAGTAGTAAGTGGAATCCATCTGCTACAAAATTAAGAAAAAGCACTTCTTTCAAAGTACTATGCYTAAAATATGCACAATTGAAAATCAAAAGTAATTCCCTGGTTTGTTTTAATAAAAGATTGCTTTCTTATATTACAGTGGAAATACTTGTTTATTTTTAGAAATAACAAAATAGTTCCTGACCACTGCATGATATGATTAATTTGATGATTAATTTTCATCATTTGAAACATTTGGAGTTTGTGTTCAACACCTTAAACCCTTCTAACACTAAAGTTAGAAGAGGGCTTGGTTTGTTTTGGTTTGTTTGGTTGGTTTTGTGTTTGTGTGGGTTTTTAAAAAAATTATTATTATTTTATTTTCAATTTGAATGTGATAAATATCAAAGATCTCTATCAGTTACAGCATGAAATATAATTTTTGAAGACAAAGGCTATCTTATCCTTGGGGAAAGTGCAACTCAGATCAGGAAAGAACACTAAAATTTCAGCAACTCTGGTGCTGAAAAARTATTAAAGCATCTCTGTATTATGTCAGCATTCATGGGCAATATAGGTGTCATGTATTCACTGATTTTTTTTGCTTTGAACTTAAGTAAAGTACAGATTTAGAAACATGACCAACTAAGTATGACATTGTTTATTAACACAAATCTGTCAAGGTTACTTACCTATTGTATTGCATGCATATTTGTTTAACATCAACATGATACCTAAATAATTCTTCAAGCTCTGAAAACACCTAGTAAGGTCATTTGATAATGTGCATTACCTGAAGTGGAATGAATGCACTTTGATGCACACCTATGTTAAGTCTGCATATCTGTGCTGGTCTTCATATATCTCAATAGATTTCCTGCCTAGCTATTGAGGAGGAAACTAGGATGCTAGATTCTAGCAGACATAATTTCTCAAATTTTAATTAATCAGAGGAGGTAATGAAATTTCCAAGTGCTGATCTCTCTTTCTAATCCTGTTTCCTGTCATGAAGTGGTTGTACTCCTTGGTAGGTAATGATATCACCCTAAACCCCAGTTCACTGGTGGAAGTGAGAAAAGAAAAAAAACAAAACAAAACTACCACAACAAGTTTTGCCAAGTGACACTGACTTAACACGTTTTTTGACAAGCATATAGTTAAATTGCAGCAGAGGATAGTAAGAACAGAAAAAGTCACTCAGAGTACAGGCAAGGATAACCATTAGAGGAAAAAAATAGCCTCCCTGAGAGACTAATGTCACAAGAACTGCCATATTTCTATTATATTTTTAATCCTTCGACATCTTATTTGCTTTTCCCAACCATTTTGTTAARAAAAAAAGACATTTTTCATTCAAAAACTGAGAAAGCAATTGAATGCCTCACTRCAAACTCATCCATCTGTTTTTTTTTCAAGCTTAACAATGGACTGGATTTTCACCTCAGTGGCACCTGTTGCCACCTCCAGGAACTCTCCTCTTCATGGCACTGCTTAACCTGCATCAGAACATGTCCCCAGGGGGCTGTCAGCAGGAAACACTCAGCTGCAGAATAGTGAACATCATCTCTTTCCCAGCTTTACTCTATGTGGGCATAAACATGGCTTGTGGTAAGGCTACTCCTCAAATTTAAAATAACTGCAGTGAAAGAGTTTGTTGTTCCTTTTTTAAACTAAAGAATAATTACATAGAAATTACACCTTAAAATTTTCTGTCTCTTATTATCTTTTAATGTACATTGTACTAGCAATGTACATTAAAAGATAATAAGACAGAAAATTTTTTACATGGAACATACTGTATTGACCTATTTACCACTTTTAGCTCAAAACCAGCATTACATTTATTCAACACAACTTGGAAATGRAATATAATTGCATGGACTAAATGAATTTTTTTCCAGCTCTTCAGAGCAAAATTCTAAGGTAGGCTTTATAGCATTATTCTAATTCAATTTACAGTGTGCAGCATGGTAGTTAATAGCCTTTGCAGAATCACAAAAAACATTTTTTCCTGTTTCTTTACAACATGAAAGCCACAGTTTTAACTACTGTACACCTGGATTCCTATAAATACATAGCAATGCTCTAACACTAACCTTCTGCAAATACACAGTGAGATTAAAAAAAGAAACAAAACAAAACACAAGCACAGATATAAAGAAGATATTTAAAAGGAGAGGAATTAAAAGGATTACTCAAAGTCAGAATTTGTGTTTTAGAGAAACTCTCAGATTTCGTGAAAAAAATATAGCATTTTATTGATCTGGGCAAAGAACGAGGTTTTATCATGAAAAATCTCCTTGCACTTCTATGATGCACAGAAATCTTATGGCACATAAGMATCATGTAATTCTTTCAGTCTACAGAAAAGTGTTTCTTATCTATAAGCATACTAATACATCCACCAGAAAATATGTAGTACTTTGCATTTTAAGTTTTGGTACAGCTCTCATGCAATGAGCATTCAGCTACACTGACTGTTACATATCAATAAACTTCACCCTACCTGGCTTTCTCACTACAAAAGTATGAAGTTAGAACGAGATAAGAACATCTAAACAAGAATAAAACTGATCATGAAATCCAGCATATGCTAAATTGCACAAAATCATAAGGGTTAAAGAAATATGTATATTGAACAAGACATTATTGCACAAAAAACAAAATAAAGATGCTTTCTCTTTAGTCTCTACTAYCCAGGTATGTCTAATTTCATAGTGAGTGAAACAGTAAAAAAAATAACATGAAGTAACCAGAACTATATTTTAGTGTAAATGGAAAACTACACAGCATACTCCTAAAATATTAAAAGATATTAATAACAATATTTAAACTATTTTAATATAATAATCATTATTTAATCTGTGATATAAAAATAATCACAGAGTGTATGGCCAAAAGCTTCTTATTCGAGGAAGAAACACTAAGGGTGAGATTAATCTTATTTTCATGCAGACACCCAGAGGACAGGCAAACTGCACTCCCTCTATAAAACAAGGACACAGCATTTCTGGGATTCAGTTTCTCCTCCCTTGCCTATRCACATCTGCTGTACCACATCAAGGCCAGAGTAAACTATTTCTCCTAACTGCAAAAGTAAATCACTTATAACGTAGACAATTTTAATTTTGCACAAGCTTTAAATTTTTTATGTCTAAAAGTAGGCAAGCTGGTGCCCAACCATCCCTGTAAATTTGAGTTTTAGGAACTAGTGGCACCAGTGACAGTGGATGCACCAACTCTAGTTGTCATATGAGCTTTGGTGCAGGACAGAAGTTATGATGCTCTTTTAAGTACTTGTCAGCTGAAGGCTTTGAGTTGAGGGGATARTGGTGGCATGTCAGAGCATATGAGTCAAACATTGTGTGAACATTTATATTGCCACGATATAAAAGGATTTTAAAAAAAAATCCATAAAAAAGGAAAGTTACCAGCCTCTGTTTCAGGACATTTCTGTTGTKCTGAGAACTTTTAAAGCTAATATATTTTAAACCTAGCACTAYACAAATGTTYGTGAAGAAAAGGAGGGGAAAAATAAGTTATCTTCTGAGAAAGTTTTGTGATTCTGTGATTGAAATTGCTGCAGGAGTGCTTTGTTCAGCACTGCCCAATTCCATACTACACAAGGAATACAGTGTTTGTGGAGGCTCTTTAAGTGTGAATATCAGATTTTTATTCAACTGTAGTGTTTGCTACATAACTTGGAACAAATAATTCACATTTTATGAGCATCTGTGTATTTCAAATTGTAATGTTTATTCACAGTATGAGATCCATTGTGAGGGTCAGTGTGTGAATAATGCTTTGAGATGCTCAGAAAACAGGACATGCACTTAGTGCAGAGCAGAAACGAACACATTTCTGTTCCCCAGGTGTTTCTTTAAGAGCAATAAAAGTAAAGCAACTCTGTATCATTCAGTGTTCAACAGATCACTAAATCACACTYCCATCTGCAGAATGTAGTGATCTAAAGTTATCTCACAGAGATATAAAATAAAATATCCTGGACTACTGGCTGACAAAGCATCAGGAAATGGTTTTACTTCTGTAGTTCATGTGGTTCTCTCTACAATTGTATTTTCTCTTTTCTAACAGTACAGTTCCATACAATAAAAAAAAATTTAAAAAGTTGCCTGAATTCTCTATATTCAGCCAACTATGACAGAGAATTTGAACTACAGGCATCGCCCTGTTCATGCTGGGAAAAGTTTGCATCTGTTTCATGAGGTTTATATCCCTTCTACCAATATTWAAAAAGAAAAATTGCAAAGCTTTATTGGAATATTTAATTTTTACTACTAAATAAATTTAAGCTCTCACTGGTAACTCTTCTTCAGCTGCTTTAACTTGGACTGATAAAGAACCTGTCAAAGAGGCAGAATAATTCAACCTCAGATAAAGTTGGAACACAAAGAGATGTCACCAATATGAAAATTAAATTCTTAAAATAACTATTATTGATAGAATTTTGAAATGCAAATTCAAAATAAATCATATTCATTAATTTTGGAACTGCTGGTTAGAGGAACTTTCTTTCAGAATCTAGGTACTGTATTCTACAGTGTCTAAAGTTATTAATACATGTGATGAATGTGCAGATTAACTGTGTAATGTCTCTGATACAACATTCAGTGGGGAAAACTACATTGAAACAGCATTTTAAGTACTGTTTTACTGTGTTTTTCTGGATTTTAATTAGCCTAATACCACAGGAAGGGACATTTAGGATTTTTCCAGTAACACTTCTGCATAAATATGCCTTTTAGTTTGACCATCTGAACAGAGGTACTAGGTTTTGTTTGCTGTAGATCACTGGCATGTGGATGTGATCTCTATATATGCAAACTTGTCCTGCTGTCACTATTTTGTCTGGTTTGTTGAAAAATGTTCTTAACCAAGTTGATCCTACAGTACTGGAGATTACTCACCTGTGTGCAACTCCACCTCTGAAATAATTTTGCTGTAAGTGGCTCAAGAAAGCCTCAAATAAAACAAAACTTAGAGCTACARCATCAGCATCCAAACCACTTGAAATCAGCTTTCCCATGTAGCTGACTGTCAGAGTTATCTCTTCTGAGATTAACCCTGGCAGTGTAAATCTTTCTTCTCACCGGCCCATGCTTGAAAGAAGGAATCGGAGAACGTCTGGGTTGAGGACTGCAGATGTTTATTTTACAAATCTTATCTCTAAGTTCATTCTGTCCAGCATGAAGTTCACAAGCAGCTGGAAAAATGGTTTCTCTCCCGCCCACGACAGTGTCTGGGCTTTTATATTCTAAACTACATTGACATTGTTTTTCTCTAAACACCAATAACTAAAACCCATGTCATGCAGTGAAATTTTACCTTCACTAATCCTAAAAACCCAACACCCTTTGCAAAGAGGAAGAGGAAAAGGAAGACAGAAACATGTGCTCTTATCACAYTGATCTGCCTCCATCTTGACTCCATTTCCCCTATACAGAAAAACCTAAAAACTATACTCTCTCACCCAGTGACATAATAAAAATCACACCAATCAAACCCTTGTGATCTCCAAATCCTCAGACAACCCTGGCAGTGCTTTTTCCATGGGCTGAGTCCAAAAGTCACCACGGTTTCAGGCACAGGCCAGGGAGGATCACCCCCCCGTCCAGGCTCCTGCCCATCCAGGAGAACCAGAGAGATACTCTGGCTTGCCACATCTGACAMATATCCACAGGCCCTTATCTTCTCATTATTCTGAGTGAGGACCCAGGAAAGCTTTGGTGCACTGGCACAGAATTTTGTACTCTAAAGACAGGCTTGGGAATTGGYTGGGTATCAGTCAGCAGGTGGTGAGCAATTGTACTGTGCATCACTTGGCTCCCTTGGGTTCTGCTACTCCCTCTCCTTCTTATAGCTGCAATTAATATTAATAATAACATTAGTAGCATATTTAGTATAATTCCACCCTCCCCCCCCCAAATTATTAAATTGTTCTGATCACAACCCAGRAGATTTAGCTTTTCTTTCCAATTCTTTTCCCTGCTGTAGGGAAGTGAGCAAGTGATACTGAGTTGCAGGCTGGGGTTAAACCTCGGCAGTGCAGGACTTCTCTCAGCCTTGCAYTAATTCCTCAACAACTCCATGTACTGCCTGAGAGCTGACCTGGTGTCTTCACATGAGCTGAAGGGCATCTCTGTCTTGGCTGCACTATCCATATTTATAGCAAACAAAAACCAATGATATGATTTAAAATTCCAGAGGCAATTTGGCATACAGAGAGATTAAGTGCAACAGCTGGTCCAAAATAAATGCACAAAGGCAGCTCTCTGCTGATTCTCTTTACTTCTGCAGGAAGGAAGAACAAAACCCCTCAATGCTCTGATTGAAACTCAGAATATTTTCATATGGATAAAGTYATGCTCTTTCCCTGGCCATCACAGTTTCCTAAATGGCTACACTTTCTTCAGATACGAAAATTAGAACATTCCAAAACATCTCCAGATCATAGTGATAAGCCAACAGTGTGTCTTTTCTTAAAAATCTGTGAAGACAAAGGGGGAAGTGCTTCAATGAGCAGTTACTCACTCATACTAGGCAAGTTGCAAGTTGTTTTTCCTGAACAGGTTTTGTRTTATAAATCTCTTCATGTTCCTGGTGTTTCTGTACTTAAGAAAATGGATGCAGCAAGAGAGAGGAAGTGATTTCTTTTGCTACTATTCATTGGCTGGCTTGTTTCTAGACTTATACCTCTCTCAGACCTTCTTGAAATAACCAGGACTTGTATGAAAATAACAAAAATCATCAACCCTTCTCCCAGCATTTTCCTCTGAACTTCTTTGTTACTAAAGATATTAAATCAATTTGAAGACATATTTTTGAATTTAGATTGTTTGTCCCATACATTTCTTTCTAAAGCACAATAGACATTGAATAGCAAAAAGAGAAAAACAAACAAACAAACAAACAAACCCAAACACCTCAAATCCTGTATTTATCCATAAAGTTTCAGATCAGTCTTGGATATTAATACCCCATCTGTTCTACGCCATTTTTTTGTGAGACTGATAATGGAATAAAAAAGGGAATGAAAGTTAGAGACAATGTTTTCTAGCAGGCTTTTCTTGTCTCCATCACTTTTGTCTCTTTTTCCCAGCTTGCCTTGGCATGGGTTAAAAATATAAAAAAACATAAGTGTACATCTTCTCATTGTTCATCCTAACCACAGATTATCACACTTACATGGTGAGCTACAGAACAATCATTAATGAAACTAAGGGAATTCCTTTGTAATTACAATCAATTACAGCCATCTTTTTGCTATTGAAAACAGTTTGTTTACTCGTGATTTTTAATCTCCTGATAAATTTTCATTAAAGTTAATTGTTTTCCAGAGAGTAAATCATAATTGTTACCAGGTTAAAGAGAAGGGAATCTGAACAGCACTCAACCATCACAGACATAAGAGGTATCATTAAAAATGATTTATAGACACAGAATAATATTCTGATTAATTTACTCCAGAGGCTTTTCTAAATAGCCYTCAATCAAAATTGAAAGGAAATATCTTAAACCACTAAATAAGTAAAAAAACCCCAACAAGACAAACAAACAAAGAAACAAAAAAACAAAGGAAAGAAAAAAACCAAAACAAAATCCAACAGAACAAACAACTCAGCAACCTCCCTCCCCTCAGTTCTCTGCACTCACAGAATAGATTCCAGTCTAATCCTTGTATACTTCAAGTAATGCCCCAATAAGACATGGGAAGACAATATTTAAAAATTCTGTTACTTCCATTGAAAAGACAGAAAAAGAATAAATCCTAAAATCAAAACTTAAACCAAACACAACTAGTCTCTTATTCTACCAAAAGAAACAAAACAACAATTATTCTGTCTTCTTCATGCTTCATGGTCTATAATACGTAGAATTAAGTTTTTTCTTGCATTCCAAAACATATAATTCTTTCAAAATTCCAARGCAGTCAACAATACCATTTAATAAACAGCATATTAATTACTCAGATGCAATTTAGTAAGATAAAATCTTTGCTTTCTAAGACAGTGAAGTATAATTAAAACTGATTATAAAATTAATTATATTCTAAAGGCACTTGTTTTCTTAGCCTTACTTACTGCAGAAACAACTAGATTTAATAAGACTGTGAAATGCACTGATGGCATTACATGAAATCAATTAAGGCTCACAAAGGATACTATTAAACTGTTAGTGTAGTTTTCATTTGGAGCATCAGCCTCTGAGGGCTGAACTCCATGGCCTAGCAAAAAAAGTGATTTGCTACCATGCAAGAGAGAGAAGCCTCAATTCCCAGGCTGGAAAACTTGTCTGGCAGCACTTACAGTTCTTATTGTACCATTAAATAACACTAAATAAACACACACATTATTTTTTCCCTTGAAAAACATGGCAGTAGTACTCACATTACACAATGATGCTGACAGATCAGCTTGACTCAATATATTTTAAAACATGTACCCTGTCAACATATTTTCAGAAGCATAAAATGCTAACCAGAAAAAACCAAAACAGCTCCGTAAAATTCAGGTCAGATGCAGCTGGTAACCAAAACTGGTTGGCATCTGAATAAGAAGGAAAGAAGCCAGCCTGCCTACTGCCTCTTATATTTATACAATCTAATAAAAAATTTTAGTTGCAAAGAACCACTCCATACCTTATACATTTATTTTTTACTCTTCAGGAGGCTTCAGACTCCAATGGAAAACTAAAATATAGAATAAGTTTTCCACTATAAGGACATAATCTGATTAAAATAGATCTGCTGCAGAAAGATGATAAAACATCAGGAACTACAACCAGAGGTAATATGAGAATACAGAGAAATACTAATAATTTATTATCATGCAGATTGAATAACATGGAAAGAAACTACAGCTCTAGTTCTGTTCCTCAGGATCATGCAAATATAAATAAATAATTAAGTAGCGAATTTCCAGAGCCCAGTGCAGCAAGTTCAGATGGTGTTCAACTCCCTCAGTTCATCAGAACTTCAGTATGTGTTTCATACAAAAGCCTTACAGAGAACATCCCAACTCCACTGAGGATGAATGGCAAACCTTCAGCTGACTTCAAAGGGAACAGGATGTTCTCTGATACTTCTACCACAATTCTTTTTTGGAGGAATTTCAGAGACAAAAATTCTTAACAGAAGAAACCATAACGCTTCAAACAACAATTCTAGACCATTTAACAGAGTGGAGAGAGAGAATAAATACATCAAAACACTAAGCCTGGGAGTGAGGAAGTCTGACTATACTGCTATGAAGAGACTAGACAAAAATGGATATACCTGAAACTTCATGTGCTCACAGGCAATTCTGATAGAGTAATCCAAATCTTTCTCTTGAATTGTGCATGATTTGCAATGTTTCCTTCCTTTTTAATGATTTTTGAAATAGTTATCAGGTGTTTACATTAAAAAGATACTTGATTTGGCATGAGATCTATCATTTTGTACTCACTGCCATGCAAGAATCTTCTATGTATTACAGATAATTTATCCAACTTTTGAGGAGATGCATTTCTTTGCCCTAACATATGTCTGTCTGTTCTCAAACCGCTTTCCAAATTTTAATCATGGAAATGAGCACATAACTGATGCATTCATCAGTTTAACTGGTGATTCAGCTTTACTTCAGCTTATGCAAAAAATCCATAAAGTATATCATTACCTCTTTACAAGCAGCTATTTGGGAAGCAAGTCAAGGATGCAAAGCTTTGTTATAGAAACCTCTTGAATAAAACAAAACTGAGATTGAGAGCATATAATGTAGTCAATGTAAATAATGTTCAACCCTGAGCATCAGGAGCCTTTTCCAAGGGAGCAGTAAAAGGTGGTATTAAGTGCAGTAATGAACCACTGGGAAAAAGGTATGAAGAGCAAAATGGCAAATTAATTCAGCTTAGTCAAACCCAGAAGGATCTGAGTAATTTTTGATGGAAAAAATCATCAGCACTATGAGAGCAGAAAGGTTCAAAAGATTTGTTTAAAACAGACACTACAATGAATGTTTAAGTTCTGATGGGCTCTGAACTAGCCTTCAAGAAATTCAGTATCTTAAATCAAGCTCAACAGATAATGAAGGTTCCAATACACATTAGCA
The DNA here is from genome assembly GCA_902810485.1 of Alauda arvensis. Lineage (NCBI taxonomy): Eukaryota > Metazoa > Chordata > Aves > Passeriformes > Alaudidae > Alauda > Alauda arvensis. Next base: position 379,301 of record CADDXX010000665.1, read on the forward strand.
TCTGGAAGATAGTAAAAATGAAAGAAATAACTATTTATGTCCATTTTAACTCACTCTCCTGAGCCTGGGCTGGGTACTTTGTCCCAACCAGCAGAAAGAGTAATATCAGACATAAAAGCAGTGACATGATGGGAAAACAAATTTAGCTAAAGCAAACTTTAATAAATACATTCCATACTTCTACATTTATTTTCCCCAACATGAAAAGAAATAACAGTGACAAATGTCCACAGCTCCAAGGGGTCACCACAGGATAAAAAGGAAGGGTGTCACCAAAGCAGACCTGAACTATGATTTCTTTGTGCCATCTTATTTCACAAGTGTATTCTGCTAGTGTTTCCACAGGAAAAAAATAGAGCAGACAAGCACTGGAAGAGCTGCCTCCCATCCCTTGGAGCAAATCCTCACTGATAAACTTACAGGTAAACAAGCTCAAAAAAAAAAAATCTCACTTCTTGGAATCAGTAAAAGAATATGGTTCATCTACGGACACTGCTAGTAATTAATTAGCACAGCTGAAGCACCAACCTCAGACATGCTTCAAGCACCAAGAACTCACGGAAATTTTGGAACTGTTTACCATTACTGATAAGAAACAGCATCATGCTTTTCAGATTTTAAGGCTGTGGGGTACAGAAAATGCATCCAAGTTAGATTTAAAAAATCCTAAAGCTAAATTAGACTCTGACTTGATGCAAATTTAAAAAAACTCCAAACTTGTAAGATATAGGAAAAAAAAAAGAGAGGAAAATAAGGACAATAGCAAACATATAACACTACCAAGATAAAATGCAGAAAGTGGGAACTGGGTGTTTGCAAGCTTGGCCCTTTAGGCACTTCACAAAACATTGCTTTTGCCATACACTCTGTCAATTAAACAAATGGAATCTCAGAAATACATGGCACATTTTAAACAGATAAAAATAACACCATGAAGTGGACCCATATAATGCATTGCCACAAGGCACCACTGTGCTGAAGCAGATCTATCTTTGATATGTAATTGATTATGCATCTTCACAAAGGGAGAACCTGCAGAGATGCCAGAGTGATAGTTCCAAAAGCTATAATTTCTTATCATTTGCAGAAGATAATGTTTTTCAGTAGCTTGCAGGAGATGTAATGCTTAGGAGCTGGGAAGTGCTCTACATTTCTTAAATTTGTCAGGGAATTATAATAGGTCAGTTAAGTTTGGGGTCAAAATGTAATTGACATTGGATGGCACACAACATGAACATACAACATAATCTTTTCCTTTTCACAAATTCCTTCCTTCCTTACTGTTTCCCATTTTACACACCTGTATTAGATCCACCATAAATGCTCTGTCCTCAAGATTTACCAGTGGAATCTCACCTCTCCTCAGTGATTTCTCACCATGCCTATTTTGGGCCATGCAAGAACACCACATCCCTAATTCTACTGCTTTCCAATCTGCCCTCTGTGTTGTCCCTGCCCCAGATCTCTGCCTTGGTTAGCAAGAGTCAGGACCAGACCATGACCATAAGAAATATTTGGGACTCGTTATTTGTTGATTTCTTTGTGATTTAATACAAAAACATGCGATTGCAATTTCAGTCATAGCTAAACAACAGCCACACAAAAAAGGCAAGCCCTGCTGTTGTCAGCTTGACTCATTTGGCGGTAACTTCCAAAAAGAGACTAAGCATTTAATAGCAGGCTGAATTATCCTCAGTTTCAAGCATGACTGACAAGGCAGTGAGGGGAAATTTTAAACTGCCTGCACAGCAGCTGAAGAAATACAAAAATACAGGGAAAACACCAGGGAAAGGAAAAAAAAAAGCTATCACAAGAATAACAATGCAAGCAAAACATGACAACTAAGGTCAAATTCCTTTTCCTGGCACTCTGCTAGTCCATCAGCTTTATTAATTTCTGTTCAGTTTGTTTTAAAGACCACGAAGCCTGATAAGAAGTCTATTGAGGGGACTGGAAAGGCATTTATTTGTTCTATGAGCTTTGGATGAGAGCAATAATCAGTTTGCTATAGTTTTTTAATTTATCTGCATACTAATAGGAAATAGATTTAAGGTCAGGCTTTCAGGGCATAGTGCATTAGCTTCTGTTCATGTTCAAACAGAAACTAAAATTTTTTAATTACTTCAGAAAATATCTCCTTTAAGAGAAAGAATACATTTGTCTTAATTTTATAATGGAATGGGAACAAAAATTGACATTTCTGTTCTTCCACAAATCAAATCTGTTCTTCCTTAACACCTTGCTCCTCCTTCATCTCCTGCATGTGCAAAAGAGGAAGATTTCTTAAATAGAGCATTTCTTTGATATGCCCACATTGAGCTTCATTTATGATTCAAGTCTGGCCACAAAACTGCTCTCCCTTTAGAATTCTGYTCCATAAACTATTCAATKATTTTGTCCAGTTGAATTCCCCTTGAACACCAGAACTATCCTCATTTTCAACAGAAAGGAGTAAAGAGCATTTAGCACACTAATTATGAACAAAGAAACAGAATTTTGTTTTAATCAAGACCAACACAGAAACCAAGAATGAGATAAAAAAGACAGTGAAATAGCAAGTGTCTGAGCAATAAGCAGTGGTCTTCTAAACACATTTCTTGTTTAGTTTCTGTTGGTAACTTGCTAACCCTGTTGGAAACTGGCCTCACTGCAAGATACCAGTCCTATTCTCCTTTTTAATTGTGTACAGTTAAATCATTAACAGTTTTATTATTTTATTAAAACATAATCCAGTAACTGGATTACAGTTAGAGCATGGTGCTAGTAACACCAAGGTCGTGGGTTCCATCCCTGTATGGGCCATTCTTTGTGGGTACCATACCTCAGAATATTCTGTGATTCTGTGATTTAAACCCAAAACAACTAAGCTCTCAATGAGCTGAATTCATGATGTCTAGAAATCTGAGCAAATCCTTAGTGGAACAGACAAAACCCAGCCATTTAATTTAAAAACAGCAACACTTTTTGCTGTGAGGTCATTTTTGTTTGTTTGTGAGAGGATTTAGCAGACCTATTGCCTCTCTGGAAGAGATAAAGTTACTAGACTACATATATTTTCAGGTGGTGGGAAAATTTAAATTCCTTAGACTCATGCTAAAACTTTTAAGAAACTTATCCCTGAAGTCGCAAGGATCCATGGATCCTTTTGTCAAATACTGCATTATTGATGTTGCTCTCTCCTGAAATAACTCGAGAACTCTTTCCTTTTTATAATTGTAAAAGAGTTTCTCAAAAATCACAGGAATATGTTCACAAAGGTGGAAATGATGAATCACACAGTATTCTGGGTAACACTGCCTTTTCAGTGCATCTCACCAGCATTCTGAGGATAACATCCAAGATTATCCTCTCAAAAATTGAACCAAAAACATTCACTACCACCAACTGAATTCCCATCTTGGAGCTGATGTCAGCACTGCACAAAAGAGTGCTGAGTGGAGAACTAAGATAAAACTAGAATTTAAGCAGCTAAGATGACTTTCTAGGTCTCCTGATTATATGAGCTTCATCTGGCAGCTTCATTCACTTCTTTTGACAATTATTTTTCTTATATGTGATGAAATGTCATCATTCTGAAGGATATCAGGAAGAAAAAATAGCGAAGCATTGTTAACTGATGTCATTGCTGGTAAGACTGATATTATATTTTGTACCTAAATATTTGCTTGAGATCGTAGGCAGTTAGTAGAATGTCTTTCAACTATGTTATCTCCCTTTTTATCTATTATAAAACAATCCTTCTGTGCCAAATGGTTTTTCAGGTGTGCTTTTAAAAATGGATATTTTAAGAAATGATATAAATAAAACATAAATCAAAAAAAAAAAAACAAATTAAAATCAATCATCTAAACCTTGCCATTCCCACCCTTATAGCCCTTGTCTGAGGATTTAAAATAAAGGTAAAAGAATGCAACAGAGACAGCAAAAAATATTTATATCTCTTTTAAGGAAGCAACTCTTAGGTAACCTTAAAGATATCCACATTCTAAACACAAAAGGCTTAACATTTTTCATCACAACCAGCAAATATCGAGTTTTTCTTTAGAGTTTGCTCACTCTGCTGGAGAGTAACTTCTGAGAAGTTTGGAGTGCTTTACTGAAAAATTAGTTTCATGACAATGAAAGGCTTCATATGCTCACTTCTCTAATAAGAAAGACATGAAGATCCCATATAAAACTCAGACTTTTCAGAATAGTTCCAGATTAAATGCTTTTTTGAAAACTTTGTCTGTTTTATTCAAAATAATAGCCCAACAGAGATATATTAGTTCTTCAGAATAAACATGCTGACATATAAAATTATTTGGTCCTTGATATAATCTCAACTGTGATACCTCAGATTGCAGAGATTCACTTTCATTTAGTGTGACTAGTTTTACTGATGAAGTAAGGACTTAAGTCCTTAAAGATTTCATACCAAGAGAAGTTCTCAAAGGCAGCAAAAAAATCTGACAAACATCTAGACTGAGAATTTCTTCTTTAACTAATGCAGGCAACAAAGATAAATGTATTATCAACATCTCTTACAAAACAAAAGAATTCCCCTACAATTACAATTTTTTTCCACCAGACTTTCTAATTTTAAATTAGAATCCATTGCTAAACTGGTGTAAGTAGCAAGCTTCAGCATGACATGTTTGTTGTAAGAAGCAGTCTCTCTTCAGGTCTACTTTCTTTGAGCCTGGCAAAATTATATTGAAAACCAATCAATAAATCATCACAGCATGATGATAAAAATGAAAATTATCATAGTATATTTTTGAGAAAAAAAATTACATCAGAAAATGGCTTTTTTCATCTTTATCCAAAGCCACATTTGCAAGGATTTCTTGCTCACACCCCCATGAATGCAGCTCTATAGCCAGGACAACAACTGCAGGCACAGATGTGTAAACAGACTTCTCAAGTGACCAAGATTCCCATGGCCACAAAGTGTGCCTGCACAGAGAATTTTTGGAGCTGCTCATACTCATGGTCCTATACAGATTTTATGAACATGAACCAAGCTTCCAAACAGCAGGAGAATGGAAAGGGAAAGGATGAGTTTGCTTGAAGACTTGAGCAGTCTAAGCCAAAATGAGCAAATAAGCTTTTCAGAGATGGCTCCTAGATACTGGAACCAACTATGAATCTTCAGTAGAACTCAACAAAATTCACACTGCTGGCTGCTTCTGCTGTGTAAACACAGTTTTTCTCACCTAGAATGCAAYACAACTGTAAAGAAAATGTGATTACTTCCACAAGTAACATAAAGTAAAGTAGTGTTAGGATGGGTACAGTATATTGAGAAAACCTGTCTCCAGCAGAATGATTGAACTCTTTCTGTGAAGATAACAGCATTATACTACCAAAATTCATGTACAGATAAAGGTTACATTCTAATATTTGTATCTTTATAACAAGCAACAGCTGATTAGGAATAATTTGCTGCTGAAAGACCAAATCTAGATTATGACCTTTTTCACACTTAGAATTACTGTTTCATTATGCATTTACATATGAAGGAGACATGCATCATACTTTTGTACTGTTTATGTTCTTAGTTTTTTTGGCCATTTACATTTTATACTGTCCAGCTGACATGCAAAATCAAGTTGTTTATACCACTGGCTGCATTAGAGAATTAACACCATCCTTAGTTAAACATGGGAATTGGTACCTCAGGTCTTCCAAACACATTTAGAAATACATCTCCTTGCCCCTCATTATACTGATGTTTCACTGTTCATACCTCATAGTGGGGAAAAGAAAGTTACTTTTTTTGTTTAGAATGTGATGTATCCTCTATATTGTCTCAGGAGCCAAAAAAGCATCTTGAGCAGTGAAAGTTCTCAGGACCAACTGTGGGGCCTGAGCTCCAATGAGCTTGGCCACAGGAACCTGGGGGTGATGTGAATATTTGAAGATGTCTATTACACAGTGGTGGTTTGGAATCCTAAACAATTCTCATAACAGACACTCTATTTAAGAGAGATCTCAGTCGATTTTTAGCTTAATATTCAAGCTAATGATATTTAACACATTTAGTGGATTCACAGGAAAGGAAAATACAAGCAACTGTTGATGTTTTTGAATGGTAATTCACATAAAATGTGTGTGCCCACAAAAGGAGGAAGTAACATAATACTACCATAACAAACATCTTTTTCATATAGCAAATTTCTAATGGTTGCTTCTATCATTGCCCTTTTTCCCTTCTTGAGAAGACTTCAGTTCATCTGTTAGATTTATTTTTGTTAATGCAAGCAATAGAGACCACATTCTCTCTAATTACTTCAGATTAAATAATATGCCTATTTCTTGGAAAGTCAATGCTTCTAAAGAAGAAGGGGCCTGTTTTACAAGTCAGTCTGGCTGTTGCCCAAGTTCATGTGCTTTTTAGTGTATCCTTGCATTATCAATAACAAAAGTAAAAATTAAAAAGTGTCAGGCGAAAGAAAGGGAAACAACCATCAAGCATTCACCAGCTTGTGTCCTAAAGGACTTAAAGAACCACTGGTTATAGCTCAGTGTTATAAAGCACAACAGTGAGGCAAAGGGTAAACACACAGCAATCAGCTGCAAATCTACTTAAGAAAACAAAACACCAGCTAGCAGATGTTGCCTTAATGACTGAAGTACTTGCCTTGGCAACTCTTACCAACAGGCAAAGTGGAATTTTACTACTGCTTCCTTCCCTGCCTGTTGTCTTAGTAAACAGGTTATGGAAAAGCAGGTTTCATTTTTTTTTTTTTTTTACATGAACACACAATTCTGATAATAATGACAGGTTTAAGGGAAACCAGTTCAAAACAATGTAAGCAACTCTTTGATTTAATTTTTAAAAGAAAATATTCACAAAATATTTAGGCCATTTAACTTAGAAATATATATAGAGAAAGCAAAATCTTCAGCTGAATATTTCCTCTTGGCACTTAAGATATGCATAAAAAGTGATAAAACTGCTAGTAAATACTGGAAAAACGGTCAATTTGGAGTCTGTTTCTACTGTCACTGTGGGGTGACCAAGTAGTCAGAGCAGCATTCATTGTCTAGGTGAAAATAACACACACAAATATATCTGAAATCATTGCATACATATCTGAGACTTTCTTGGAGACTGTGACAAAACAATTCACATCTCCTTTCTATGAGTAAATATTCTCTTACAGATCAAAAGATGCCCAAAACTATAACTCCCTCCCCTTTTTTAATTTCTCCTTGCAATACTCTGAAAGCTGAAGAGTTGAAGCATAGAAGGAGGGCAAAAAATCCGAAGTGAAACCTTCCCAAAAATCTAGAACAAATTGGCATTTAAATCATCCAAAGGTCAGGGACTTCACTATCTCTTTCTGCAGCGCTGTTTAACAAAGGAATCACAGAATCACAGACGTTGGAAAAGAACCTCTGAGATCATCAAGTCAAACCCTTAACCCAATGCTTCCAAACCCACCTCTAAACCACGTCCCTAGGTCTCATATCCACATGGCTTTAAATCCCTTCAGAAATCTAGGACACTTCTTCGAGACCTCACTCAGGAGCGGCTGCCTGGGCAAAAAGCCTGACTAGTACTTCAAACAAACCTAAAAAGCACAGAAGATCTTCCAAGTAAAAGTCTTATGCTGACTTGATGCCTTAGTATGTCCAGATTTACCAGTGTCTCACAAAAGACCAACAAAAATGTGATCCAGGCCTTAGAGAAGATTAATAACTACTGTTTGCAGTATGCTTCTTTTTCAAGTTCCCAAATCATGAAAAGTGTTGCAAAAGTCTTACACAAAACACTTATTTATATTTATATTAATTTAATTTAATTATATTAAATTAAAAATATATTAGAAATGTAACAACATCATACAATCAAAAACTAGGATACTAGTTTCACAGTTCTTACTTATTCCTGTCCCTTTTTACTTAAAGGGAAATGCCAACTCAGTCACCTAAGCAAGTCTCTTCTTAGATGTAAAATATTTACTTTGGTAATTCATCTAACATTCATCTGTGCATTTTATAGAAGCTTGCAAGGAATGTGTTTTGAAGAATTTGTACTCTCTCTGCCTAATACTTGGCAGAGTCCATGAGAGAATGGCAATTCTCACCTTTGGGCAACATTRGCCACACTTGGGTTTGTGCCTGAGGCATKAACAGATTTAAAAATGCACCCTTAGCTGCAATTAATACAGAGCAGCCACAGCACCTACAYACAYATGCTGGACTTCTCACCARGCAGGGTTGTGGTTCTAAAYACAGACAAAAGCACTTTCCTTTGGKTCTCACATCTAATCCTTCTGAGCTGCAGATTGTATCTACTCATGGGGAATGGTTTTGAGCGTTAGACTACCAGCCTCTCTCATCCAGCAATAAACTGTCCCCCCAAAATCCTTCTCAGGCCACAGTGAGCAAAATGTTATTTTGTAAAAATACGGCTACTTCTAATCAAGCTAAAATGGCTGTTTCTAAAACAGGAGAAATGCAAGCAGGTATAAAGGGATTGTTTATACTAAAATCTCCGTTTAGTTAAAAATAAAAAGCTTTCAAATTATTGTGTGCCTTTCTTTGGTGGACATCAAGAGTATCCCTTCTCTCATTTGAACAGGATCTTAAATCAGTTGTAAGTTTGCTTCAGAAAAATGCTGTTAAAGTGACTCATTCATACAAACATCAAACTAAACAAAAAAGTGACATTAAACTTCTGTAGTCATCAGTGATTTAAGTAATCACTATTATGCAAGAAGATTTACTAAATTTACTGCATATTTAGCTAAACTGGTGTTTCTGGCCTTGTTCATAGACTTTAATTAAAAACACGTTAAGATCTAATTCATTTATAGTTTCAGTTATAAACTATAAAACTTAATCCAAGATCCTCATTAAAACAACTTTCATATAATTTTTACATATCTAATGTGCAATGATTTAAAACTCTTTTCTTACTATAAAGAAAGCAAATTTTACTTTACAAAGCAATATGTTATAATCTTTTAGATTGCATATTGGATGATACTCAATTTGTCAGCAAGCTGCAAAAAAAAATTGCTTTTAATAAGGAGTAGGTATCTAAGCCAAACACTGTAAGACTGTGAAATGTAATCAAGAATGTGGTCAAGGATTTAATAAAAACTTTCTTGACTAGAGATTTACTTCAAAGATACAGGGTAACATTTCTACTTTGAACCTGCTTCAATAGGATGTGTCTGTCATTTTCAGATTTGGTTTCTGAGTCAGAATCACTATTGTGATTGTGATGTGGAGATAGTACAGATACACAAAACAATTTTGCATACTTGAAATACAACCTATGGGCTTAAGTTAGTTGGCAACTGTTTCTAGCAGAGGAAAATTGGCAGGAAGCTAAATTTTATTTGCAATAATTGAATGCTATTCTAAAGACTTAGTTCCAAAATATTCTACAGAAGAGTCATGTTCACTACAGTCACTTCACAAAAGTTACATCTTCTATAATCTCCAACCGCAGTTGGACAATGAATGTTAATGGAGAGTAACAACAAATCTAACAGCAGAATTTACATCCTACCTTTTATTAATGGCAGCCCACGATGCATTAATGCTATCTGTCATCAGTTGTACATTTCTGGTGTCATCTGCTGAATAATCCCGGAGCAGTTTGAGAGCCATGTCATTTACCACATCTACATTTATTTGCCATTGTCGGATTTCTTTTGAAAATTGCTGAAGTAAAAAGAGAAAGAGAGAAGGATCGTCAGAGCAGTATGAAATGGTCAAATGCATTGTAAGATTATTAGAAAAGGAGCTGAATAACTTACACCATCTGTATAGAAAGAAGGAAAAAAAGAAAAAAATACTTCCTCAGATTTACTAGAAATGAACATCAGTCTTTCTAAATGTTTTAAATTCTTTTAGTCAGTCATAAGACCACAGGACTACTTCTAAACTCTGAGAGGACCAAGCAGCCAGCTTCTAAATGCTGGAAAAGACATGTCAGTTCAAATTGATAACCACTGATTAGAATGTTGATTATCCTTTCCTGACATACAAATAGATGGATGCATTATTATGCATTATAGAAACTATGATAATTTGTGACATTGAATACTGAGGTAGAAAATACACTGTAATAATATATTCTGACTAATTTTCTTTTTTATACTGTGAAATAATAATGATTTGGACAATTAATACCTGTGCTTTCAGGTTGTTCTTTTTTTAAATTCAGTTAATTTTAGCAAATTGTTTATGTAATTAGTGCCATCTACTGGAACAGCACTAAATCTTCAATACAGCAAAATACTACTGGTAAAACTATCCATATCTTTATAACATTAACTTATGCTTATAATAAAAATATTTTTAAATTTTTGTCATTCTTTGTTTCTGCATTTCCTCTCCACTTTCTGCTCTCCTTTCTTTCTTCTCTGCCTCCCTGCAGAAGCAAGCCAGGAAATCCAGAGCAGTCACTCAGCCAGCAGCCAGCTCCCATGCATCTTTCCTGTCTTTCTCTCAGAGCAAATTTCCATATAAATGCACTGAAGCTGCATATTTAATCCATAATGTGTAACAACAAAATGAAAGAGCAAAGTTAATTGATTGCCTACTTGTACTTTTGTACTAAACAGACTCCAACTAGCCAATAAAATGGACAATACAAGTTGAAAAACAGTTTGTATTTGTAAATAGAAATAGTTAAGTTGCACGTAAACATTTGAAGCTATTGACAACAAACAGTAAGACTTTGTTGTTGTCCTTTAATACATCGGGAAATGCCTGTGAAGAAAAATATAGCTTTTTTCCCTTCATTCTCTCGAAGCAGTATTCCTTTTGAAATCTTGTTTTGACTCAGATATAGAATTCTTCACACAGAGCTGAACTTACATGTAATCCCTAGTGCGAGAGTCTAAATACTAAATAAAAATAAACAAATGTTAAATAATTTATGCGTTTATATTTTAATCTCAGAAGGTCTGTGAACTGATTTTGATTAAGACTGGGACTAAAATGAAATTGCTCTTAGAACAGAGTCCAAATGCAGTTGGGGGGGGCATGGGGTCGTTCAGATTTTTCACCCAAACTCTTGTCTGTTAAAAGGCTGGTTCAGCACCTCTAGGTTCTCTCCATCATTTAAAACTGAAAACAGGTAATTCCCCCATTTCCTCTGCTATTAACCCTTCCTTCATGAGAGGGCAGATCACTCCCTACCTGTGCACCAGACAGCCTCAGGCACTATTACAGCATCTTGTTTTGAAGAAGGGATCCTTGTTCTACCAACCAAACGTTAGGAGGAGCCTACAAACTGCTAACCCTGAAAACCATCTGAACGTGTTATGGTTAAGCTCACCTAAGATGAAGCTGTCTAGACAATTTTTAAAAGAAATTTCTCTTTGCTAAGTAAGGAGATCTAGACAGCAGAGGTGGTAATTTTGTGGAAAATACGACTATTTCTTTGAGGAAGATACAGGCAGGTGGTTGTTTTGGAAACAGGTTGCCAATTGAGCTTCTTCTCTGCCTGAATGATGTATAATAAATGTATAAATTTTAATATTTACAAAAATATAATAATATATATACAACATACTAAATTGTAAATAAATTCTACATTAATTACCATTTCAGTTTTGTAGGTCTTATATAGCAAGCATCTATTCTACATTTGGGTCTATGCATCTTTATTTTACCCCACCTTTCTCTGTGTATAAAATTACGTAGGCATGCAGTTAATTTTTATTCTTAGCCAAAGAATCACAGCAGACTGACTGTTCACTGCTTTGTACAGAAAAGTTACCATAACATGTTGCCTGCATTGTAAATTAATGGTCTGTAAACTTTACTTTGAAAATAAGATTTTTTTTTGCCCAGACCCATGTGAATAAAATTGACCTTCTAAAAGATTTGAAACCCTGTTTTATAATAAAAAAAATGGGAAGATCCATTACAAGGTTATTTCCAAAAGTGTTGTTCTCACCATTAAATTCAACATGAATCCATTAACTTCTTGACACTACAGTACTAGGTCATCATTCAGGAAAGAAATGATGAATATAGAGAGCTTTGGTAATGGAAACTATTTGTATTTTCTGTTTTACTGGAAATTGATATGTAATTTTCAACAGCTTTGAGGAGTGCCATGCTTCCACTTTGCTCTGTGTGCAGACACTGAGGACAAAATGTTACAAGTTTTACCTGGGTACAACATTTTATAGGTACAAGTTTTACCTGTCTATCCCACCAGAGGTCCATTAACTGTCCTCCTACATGACTGCAATGTATATTTCAGAATTACATTCATGGCATTCTTCTTTTCCTCTTTTCTGTTTTATGTATTTAGTCCTCCTTTATCTTTCAGCTACTTAAGACCACATTTTGGTTATTTTTCTTCTTTAAAGGAAATTGCTACATTACCTTAATTTTCTGACATTCTTTTTAAAGCATTCTCTTTGTTTTGACTGTGTTATCACTGGAATTTGGTGAGTTTATTAAAAGGCTTAAAAAATTAAGGTTGTGCATTTATCATGTTACTTAGATATAAATTTATTTCTAATTTTTAATTAGAAGACACTAGTTGATGCTTCTAGGAATAAAGCCCATGCAATTAAGAGCCCTTGATTAAAAACAAGTAATGAAATCAGAGCTGCACTTTATTTTGTCCCAGGATTGCCCAGTGGAACAAAATCAATGATGCACAGTAGTTCAAATATAGCAATATGTATGTACAACATCATCCAGTTCTGTGTATAAATCACAAATCTGGAAAATCAAGCTGTCTTTCTGTCCTTTTTCTGTATATCTGTAGCATGTTTTATGTATATATTTAAAGAATTAATTATTTTAATCAAGGAACTCTAATTCAGTGTTTGCAACATTGTCAATAACATGAACTTAATTGTTAATTGTTTTACTGACATCAACACAGTGCACTGTCAGCCCTGGAATAATAACAACCCACAAAATGCTGATTTTGTTCTTCATCTTGGGAATGGCAAAAGAGTCCCCAGTAAGCAGCCTCAGCCTCAGCCTTATGCACAAATTGAGGACACAGAGTTGACACCCTGGGCTCTGCCAGTGGAAGGCTGCCTGGCCTTTGGAGTCCCAACAGGGCAGGGGATGTCATCAGGCTCCTATTTAATTTCCTGGTTAGATGAAGAGATAAGGGGTCAGTGGAGGAAAGGAATTAAACATTGTTTCCATCCTTCCTCCTCTTCACTTTGGGTATCCCAGATGAAGATGTACAGAGGGAGAAAAAACACCTCACTAGCCCCTACCAAAGCAAGGAGCCAAGGAGTGAAGAGGCAATCCTAGCGGTTTTGTTTGGTTGGGGGTTTTGGTGGTTTTTAAAATATCTTTTTTCCTCCTCTTTCAAACAGAAGCTCAGCATCCTATTAAGGAAAGGCTAGCTTTACACTAGCTTATGTTCTGATGACGTGGTGGTGCAAGGAGTTGAGGTGTGATTGTGGACTATTTATACATCCATAACCTTCAGCCTGCTGAGTTAACCATCTGCAGTCATCACTTAATGAACAATGAAAAACAGAGCTTAATGGGTAAACACTCTCATTGGCCAGATTGCCATATTCTGGTTCCCCACACCTAACACCAGTTTAGTACTTGAATACCCAATTGATAAAACAAAATTTTAAAAATTGCCATAATTCTCAGCAAATTAATTGGAATTAATTTCTGATTTAAATTAATACTATTTTTTAATTATTAGCTACAGTACCTGGTTACTTTTATCTCTTACATGTCAGAAAAAAAATTTTAAATTATTTTAAAACATTAATGGTCAAATACAAGCAAGTTACAGATTTTTGTTTTATGCTGGCATTGTAAAAAAAAAAAAAAATTTAAATCAAGAGGCTGGTATTACTGAGTTTACCATGCACTCCTATATTAGGATTCCCTAACAGAAATGTATTAACACAAGCACTGATCAAAAGTTCCCCTAGAGTAGAAGGGAACTTTCACATTGATTCAGGTGTCTTTAGGTAGACATACAATGTTTAACAAGCAAATCAGAACACTTTGTGACTACTTTCTACACCAAGCTATGTTGAGATACAAAACTGACAAAAATAATAAGTCTGAAGAAATRATTAAGTCTCACACTGACCTCTCTCTTTCCCACAAAGCAAATTAGTAGAAATTACAGCTTCCTCTTCATTAGTGCAACAGYAAGCCAAAAGACAGCCTACTTACTCTACATCTTCAGGGGACAACATCAAAATATATGTATTTGGCACAGAAGCCTGGAAAGCATTTATTTTGAGAATTTGATGTATGTCTAGGTCCTTCAGTTTAGATAATACTGTACAGCAGAAACATAAAGCTGCTAACTCAAAAAAGAAATTTCCATTTTCCTTAGACTTCATGACCCCTTATTTCAAGCATGAACATAACAGCTGATGCTGTCACATCTGAGAAACTTTGATGAAGGATTTGGCACAATAGGAATTACTGGCAGACAAAGAGAATTCCTCTAGGAAGGCTGGCACAGAAGAAACACAAAAAGGAGAAGGAATAATGAGAAAATAAATTCCCCCACCCCTTCTACTCCCCATTCCCTAAGACAGAGATGAATTTCTTCTAGACTTGAGGAAGAAAGGGTAGGCAAAACCAAACAAATTAAAGGTAACAACCCCAGAAGAGTAGAGCTTGTTGATCGTCACACCATCAGGAGGGCAAAAATTAAGATGAGACACTGAAATTAAAATTATAGGTTAATGTAATTTGACAGAACACATCCATCTCATAGGACCCAGACTGGAGGGAATGGCTGAGGATACAGACAGCCCAAGTGCTGCTAAAGTTAGAGGTGAAAGAATCTGCAGGTCTCCAATCCCAAACCCTGTTTATAGGTGGAGATGCATTCTGTGAATAAGTACATTATTATTCTTTCTCTAGAACTCCTGGGGTGGAGGAGAAGAATGGCACGTTCTTATTTCTCTCCGTGGATAATGTTGGTCCAAACAACCCCATAGTTTTTTTTTCATGAAGCACAATGGACCTCATGTCAGCTTCATACACTCTTGTAAAAAAGTGGACAAAAAAAATCTATTTCTAAAGCAATATGTTCAACTATTTTCCTAGGTAAGTTTTTGAAACTAAAGACACTCCAATACTATGACATAAGACAGTGTTTGCACAGAACTGTTTTTTTTTTTGTTAATTGAGTCTTTGCAGAGCTGAGCCATTGACTATGTTGAAGCTTTTCCTTTTTTTTGAGCAAACACTGGGCAGAAGCCAGGACTGTATCTCTGCAGGAAGACAGTGACAAATGGGAGTCCTCTATGCTGAATGACAGCACTACACATGATCTATAACTCTTTCCAATACATTAGTGAGTGATTGCCCTTGTTTACCATAATCTACCCTTCCCATGCAATGACCCTTTTGGTACAATCTTAAATGAGAAAATCTAACCTCAGCTCAGCCCTAAAGCAACGGGCTGATGAACGTTTTTCTGCTTCTTACAGGCAAGCAAAAGAAAAAAAAAATGCAAGCAAAAACCGCAACAGTTTTTGCATCTACTTCTTAATGCAACAACTCACTGATGATGGAGATAACTGAACCAATCATGAAGTTCTACATATATTTTCTCTGGCAGCAAAAACAATTGATGAGGGCCTTACCCCACAAACCCTTCACAGCAGTTCATTACCATTCAGCTGTGTAAACAGGGCTGCTGTAAGTACACTTTAACCAGAAATTGAGTGCTAGGAGTCAAAAAAAAAAACCTACAAAAAATCTGGTGGGCAGGAGAGGAGAATATATCATAAAATATTTATGTAATTTTTCTCATAGAGGCTGGAGACACCTTAAAGGGCTGATCGATTGGTTGGTTTCAATCTTGGTTTTCCCCAACTAGAAAATGAGATATTATTAATCTTAAACATCTGTTCTCAAAATTTATTCATGAAGAATGTCACCAAAGTATGACTGCTTCCATTACAAAAAAATTTAAAAAGTGATGCAACAGAAAATGCTTTCTACCTGAGGTACAGCTCAGCTATAAGTTAACACATTTAAGCACCATAATGTGTGCAACAATGCAACATGCATGCTAAATTACAAGAGCAGCCATTTCAGGGGCTTTTTTCAGTTAACAGCCCTGTCAAGGTTGAAGCTGATGAGATTATCTTGTGGCAAATCTAAAATGCTTGATTTCCAAAATATATCAATTTAGTTTGCTACACTTGGGATTTTTTCCTGTTTTCTCAACTACTTCCATAAAACAGCTTCATTAGCAGTGCAGACAGCCATGGACAGCCATAGCAATTCTACAGGATTTCCCAGTCTGCAGTGCCAGTGCTCTGAGGCTGTTGAACAGATGTGCAATACTTGTGCTAAAAAGGCAGGCATTCCTCCTGCAAGATCAGCCAGCTTTTGGTTATGACTGCTAATACCAATTTCAAATTCAAGGAATATGTGACACACATTTTAGACTTTGCAGGTTAATTTCTTTCTAATTTGTTGTGGAAGATTTTTTGCAATGTGTACTGTCCACAGTCAGAGGACAACAATTAGAGGACATTTTCTTTAACAACTTCATTAACTGAGATGGAATGATTTTAATACTCAATAATGACCTTAAGTTCTGTGTTCTGCTTTTTCAAAGCTTCCACGGTGTAGGAAATTTCTTTCCATGACTCAAGCTTAGCTTTTGCTTGCTCAAGAACCTGCTCAGCTTCTCGTTTAGCTTCCAGCCACTGCGTTGAATCCTTCAACATCTCCTGAAGCTGCTGTCTCCGGCTTTGGAGGTACCCGTGCACTTCATCCCACTGGCTCTGTATCTTTTCAACTGGTGAAACACAAAGGAAACAAAAGCTGAATTACTTATAAGTTTCTTTTTTTCATTTTCTTTCCTTCTTTTCTGTTTTTTTTAATTCTGATTTTTAAAGGGAGAATAAGTTATATTAAAATCTTTCTGAACTGACCATATCAGAAAACTTCTGTACTTTTGAACTGCAATTGCATCAAAGTTTCGTTCAACAAAAAAAAGAACAGATAAACTAATCCGGGTCACACATTATGGCATTATGACACACAGCACGTGTTTCAATGCATATGCAGCAAGAAGTGACAGGTTAATGCCCCAAAAATCCATATGAAATAGGACCCCATTTGAGAAAAAGTGTCTGCAATAATCCTTCATTCTTAACAAACCAAGAATTTTCTGAAGAACAAGTCTTTTAGGGACTAGAGTAATATTAGTTAAAGATTTATTGCAAGATATAATTAATGGCTATACTTTCTTGTTTCAAAAAGAGAAACATTAGCAAACTGCAAAGGCTAAACAACTTTTTCATATGCTTATGTCCAATATAAAATAGCAATGAGCTTTATCTACTATTTGAAAGAAATGTGATTTCTGGAAACTTTAGAATCAATCACTGATAATAAATATTGGCTAGCATCCAGCATAAGGCTCATCCATAGTAGCATAAAAACACCAATAGACACAGTTGTCCAAGCAGCTGAAGCTTGACACAACAGAAACAAATGCCCCAATGCTCACAAAAATAAAATCTGTGCAGTGCATGAAGGAATGAGCATTTAATTCATATATATATATATATATATATATATATATATACACATAATACCCAGAGATTAGTCAGAACAAAAAAGCCATTTCCACTATTTCTTGAAGACTTTTTCACTACATTGGAAATTCACAGGCTTTCTAGGGAAGGGAACTGAGATTCCTAGAGTAATCAGATAGCAATTGAAATATTCATTGACTGGTTGTTCCATCACTGCATCTCACTGCAAGAGATCCCAGAATGGTGCAGCCTAAAGATCTGGATGAGAAATGCTTCAGCAGGGAAAAGAGACTTCTACCTATCAGTGCTTTTCCTTCTTCCAGAAGAAAGGATAAAGATCTTTCCATGGACTCAGCTGGGGTTTAGAGAGAGAGAAGAAAACCTTTCAGCATTCCCTGCTGAAGCCTAGGGAGAAAAACTGAGTAAGCACACCCGTAGCAGCATGTTTAAGTCAAAGGAAAAATGAACCGAAGAAACAGGACTGGAACACATAAAGCACCATCAGAGAACAGCAAGGGTAGCCTAAGCCACAAATGCTTAAATTTAATCTGAAGCAAATCTAACCCTCGTTTTAGGAAGCTGTATACTCATGTCACAAAAAGCCTCACTCCTGCACCCTCTCTGGGTGAGGATTTCTGGTGTAAGCTTTGGAGTACACTTGAAACAACAAAGAGGCTGCAGACTTCAGGAAGGGTGAATATCAGAAGTGAGCTGCTTGAGCAAAATCTCCCTGCTGTGGCTACAGCACGTGGCTCAAGGGTTGTGCTGGAGGCTTAGGGACAAAGACTGCCTAAACACCTTCCACAGTGTCTGGCAACAGCTACCACCTATTTTTTACACATCATTACTTGAGCTCCTTGCCCCTTTGACTCTGAGACATTCATATCTTCGGATTCCTGGCAAACTGGAGATTTTGGTACATTGCAGACTGAAGTACAACAGTTTGTTTGTGTCAGCTGTCCATGAAAAAGAAAATACAAACTCAAAAATCCCAACCATTTTTGTTTTATTATAGGTTTCCTTGTTGGTGTGGGTAGTTTGGGGGATTTTTGGTGGTTCTTTTTGGCGGGGATGAAAGGATTAAGAAATCAGTTAAATGCTTCAAAGAAAAGCTGGATCTAAAGTTATATCAATTTTTCATAAGAGCTGCTTTTAATAAGAAATGCTTATATTTCTTATCAACAAAAATCAAAATATTTACGGATGTATTGGTTCCATATTATCTCATGAGCTTTGTATGTAAGTAAGATATTTAGCAGTCCTCCTCCAGGGACTGTTTTTTGCAGCAAGATTGAGTTTCTCATCAGACACCACAGTCCTGGGATTCCGTGATGACCAATTCTCCCACCCAAGAGGACAGTGAAGGTGCATAATGAAAACTGCATTCTGGAAACCCCAGGAGCCCATTTACACAAGTGAGTATGAATGCACAAGCTCAAAATCTATCAAAAACATTTCCCATTTCCCTGTGAAAATACTTGGCTTATCTTTCTTAACATATATATATATGTTAAGGATATATATACACACACACACACACATATATATATATATAAAGTAACATAGATAGATAGATAGATAGATAGATAGATAGATAGATAGATAGATAGATAGATAGATATTTACTTTTGCTTTATTACAGACTGGAATCGAAGAGTTCAGGAAGTTAGTAGGCAATTTAAATTAAACCAGAAAAACCACAAAAATAAATGTTTTCTTGCACTAGTGAGTGACTGAACCCAATTAACAAAGTACTTCACTTGTGGTTATACACACCATGATACCTACATAATTAATCTGGCTTTTCTAAGGTAAAGTATACCAAAAAGTGAAATACTACTTAAGGTAAAATACGTATAAATCATTTATCAGAGGCCTTTATAATGATGACAATATCCCTGAATTTAATGCAACATAACAATCCCTTCATTACTACACATTTGTAATTTCTAAATGATCCCATTTGATCGACTTTTAAATAACAAAAACCCCAAGGCTCGAAACCTTGAAATATGAGGTTCACTTCCAAAATGAAAACCACAACATAAACCAGTGTTTCTTAAGGATGTATTTTGTTGTGTTCACACTTTAGTAGGATGTTTCCCACAGAACAGAAGATGTGTGCCACTTACAGATTTATGCCAAACAAAAAAGCTCTGAAAATGTAATTTGAGTGCATGCTGTATTAGAACTGACCCCGGGAATCCATGAACCCCTTCACCTGCAGCTAATGAGCTGCTGACTGCAGATGAAGAGAGTCAGAGAATTGTTATTAAATCATATTGTACAGTAGTAGACAATTTTTAAATTATGAACAACATAAATGGTTTGTGCAAGGTTACTGGAACATATAAAAGGCTTCTTCTGACTGGCTACTACTGGGGATAGGTTTCTCAATATATTTCAGAGTGTTTTTTAGGAATCTCAGTGAGGAATCTCAGCCTAAAGTTCTTTCAGGCCGACACTCACCACAGCTTTTAGAAGGGCTGTCTCCGCTGTCAAGACTTTATAAAATCCTTRAGGTCACCATGTGTGTATTTAGGACTGAGCTGGATTTAGCTGGGATAGTTACACTTTCCAGTGGCTGATATGGGGCTGTGTTTTGGATTAGTGCTGAACACAGGGTTGATAATACAGAGATGTTTTTGGTATTGCTGAGCAAATGTTTTTATTATCTCCACTGGTGACGAGACTGGTGTGTATGGGAGGCTGGGAGGAGACTCAGATGGGACAGGTGACCCCAAGTGACCACAGGGATATTCCAGATTGTGTGACATCATGCTCTGTATATAAAGCAGGGGGAAAGAAGGCACARGGGGAGGATGTTTGAAGTCTGTTTATAATATAACCACAATAGAAACAACAGAAAAAGAATCTGAGAAGAAGCTATCAGTCACAAGAGAAATAATGTTCATGTTACAGAATTTGTTTCCTCTACTCTACTTTCCTTGTCCAACAAATTACACAAACTACTCTAATTTTGCACTGTGGGAGACTTCTTCTCAACAGCATTATTGTCAGTATATTGACATTTTCCTACAAAAGCAGCTTTTGGACTGTATTTTCATAGATTTGAAGATTGAAGGGACTAATAAAATCTGATCTGCTGCAGAATGTAACTGGAGAACAGCAGTTACAGACAGCATTAATCCATGTTACCAAAGCTGCTGATGCACTGTTTTTCAGGGTGGATTAATTTTTGTTTGAATTGCAGCACAATATTATACTTTCTTATGAATGTTCTGGATAGCTCATTGTTATGTATTTCATTTTACTTTGTGAACTTTTTACTAATCTGTGCATTTATTTGTATTAAATTTAGTTTAGTTAAATTTTTACAGCTGTTTTTTCCACTCCAGTTTTTCCAGTCCTCAGTTTTAAGTGAGCAGGTTTTATGAGAAGCATGATGGAGAAACTAGAAAATATGGATCCAAACAGAAATATTCTAGGTTACTGAACCTTTTATATAGTTTTCTCTTTCTTCCACTAATCAGTATAATCTTCCACATATTCGGGATAAACAAATTGTGAGAAAAAAATTGTTTTTATAGGGTTACAAGACCATTCTGAAAGAACAGCAACCATGTACTATATGTAAGACTTGCTGATTTTTTTCAGTTTTGGCTCAGTTTTCTGTAAACCACAGACGTTGAATCACAGTTAAAATATCACTTAAACTTTGTCTTATCTTGTGGTTTCCTTGCTTTGTATTATTGTATTTTTTCTAAGAAAATAAGTGATTTTTTTTTTTAACTAGGAAAGGATTTATTTAAAATTCTCCATTTGTAAATTATTTCTTTCTGAGAGTGCTCTACTTTCTCTTCTGCTGCCTTCAAGAACAGGAGGTGTCTGTCTCGAGTCTTATTTTTCAAAGAGAAATCACTTTGATAAAGCCTATCATACAACATCCCTTGACAAAAGGATGCTGCCTCTGTTCTCATGAACGATCTGAAGCTGTGAGAGACTGGCCTAGCGAGAACGTTTGGGTGGTAGATGCAGAGTCAAGCGAGGATAAGTTTAAAACATTTCTTTTTTAATTGCTGAAGTACTTAAGGAGTTGCAGGGAGAGTTGTCCCCTAAGTTGCTGCCTGTATCATAATGGATGTGGACAGCACAGTACCCAGCAGAGAACAGCTGGAGCCAGCCTGCTTGGATGGTGATTTATGCTTCAGCTGTCCTTCATCTTTCCTTGTAGAGGAGCATTTCTCTTGACCTTTTCCAATGGCTTATAAAAGTCATATATATGTCTTAAGCAATGACCTTAGAAGCTTATGGCAAAGCTATAACATACATTTGGAAAAACACTAATAATGTGTTATCTAAGACATTTTATGCATCAGTGGTCAATAAAGTGATGAGAGGATTTAGCCAATAAACCCCAAATTAATGGTGGGGTGGCAATGTGGAATACCTACCCTAATGTGAAGTCTGCTATTTATGCCAGTAAGATGTCAGATGTAGCTTTTGTGTACCATTTAAATATTAAGGTATTTATAGAAATATTAATCCTTCTCATAAAGTATCATCACAAAGAATGACAGATTTTTTTTTAAAGCCTATTCTTTCAGAAAATTAGGCAAAACAGAAAGTATATACTCAAGCTAAGCTGCATTTAAACAAGTGAATAAATAACACCTGGAAAAAAGGAACAAACTGCCATCATCTATACTATTGTGCAATATTATGGTTTCTATGAACAAATAAAAGGTATTGCAAAGGAAACCAGGAAGAAGAAGCACTCAGAGCCTTTAGTTGTCTTTTGGGGGTCATGAAGAGCAATGAAAATGCATTTGACACACCAAGGCAAGAGGGGAAGAACTTGACTTTCCTTGCCCTCTTGGAGCTTAAGAAGGACAGGCAATAAGAGATTTCAACAGATTTAGATGTGTTTGGTTTTTTTGAAACACCAAGTCATAATCTTATTTTGTAGTTTGATACTTTTGGGGGGTAATTATTTCCAACTCTTGCAAGTCTGATTTAATTTTGTTTTGTTTCACTAGGGCAGAGCTTATTTTCTTTTATCTAAAAATCACTTCCATATGTTCAAACTAATGAAGGTCACTCTGTTCCTTTGGAAGTGTCAGATCAAACAGACAACTGAAAACTGTCAAGTGGTTTCTGCTAAGCACCAAGTGAATAATTCTTCAACACTGTTAAGCATGCTTTATACCTTGCTGTAGAGAGTGGGAGTTAGAGACCAGACTAAGCTGGTAGCACATCTAAAGAAATTAGTTTCTTACACCAAGCAAAAAGTAACTTTCATGACAGCGCACTGAGAAGGGCATGCAAGAGTTTGTTATTTGGAAAACAGGTCCTTCAGAAAGCATTCACCAGTTTTTCAACTTATATAACATTTATCACCTCTCAAATGAGGTTTTCATGATAATTTTTTCACTAAATGAAAAAAGGAAGAGGTCATGGTATATGTAATCTGGAAGACCATTTGCTTTGCATTTTAAAATGTCATACAATCTGTAAAATTCTGATGTGAGAAATAAACACTTACCCTAAACAGATGTAGAATTCTTTAGGATTTAGTATTAAATAGGTAACAAACCTAAGTGTAGCTTTGCTAGAAACCTACAGAAACAAACATATGTATCTGCATATACACAAACTGTTAACAGGGGACATGGACAGATTAGAGAATGATCTTTTGAAACCTCTCTGTTGTCACCAGATCCTTGAAAACAGGACATTCATGGAGAAATGAATTGACAAAACAAAAATCCCACTACTCTGGCAGAATGCAGAGTCAGCAGTGATTCTTCCATGACCCCAGAAGCAGGATGCATATGGAAATGCCCTTAGAAGTTAACAAAATTCTCTTTTTCTGCAAAAACGCTCACATTTGGATGATATAAAAATATAACTTCACTGTAACATTGTACTAACTGAAAAAAAAAAGTGCCAGAGGGTTTACTTGTTAGAATGATTTAATCATCTTTCAAAATGTTTGATTTATTCTCTTTCCTTTGTTGCATGTAGAAAATATGTACTGCAGTATTGAATTTAGCTACTTTCTTAAATATTCATAATATAATTATGAAGACTTACATTAGATTTAGAAATGATATTTAGACTGATGGGAAGTACCCAAACKAAAGCCATAGGATTAACACTAATCWGATTAACTAGATGAGTGAATATGTAGCTAATCCAATTGTTCCTGTTTAAAATTTATAGAAAAAAATTCAAATAACAAAATAGGAAAAAACCCCCATTAATTTCTGCATTTTTTTTCATTGCAAGGTATAATTAGAGGCAACTAGGTATTTTAGTATGTATCATTGCCCAAATGTCAGTTTGTTTGGGCTTTTTCCTAGGATTTTGGTTACTCAAGATATAAAAGGGAAAATTATTTATGATTATGTGTCTAGTTTTTGTTCATGGATGATCGCTTTTGTAATAATCAACCTGCCTACAAAATATTTATTTCAGAAGAAATGTCTGTGCCTGTATTTAAAAATGGGATATTAAATTAGTGATATTGTATTCTACTTTCTCTGAACATAATCAAGAATGCTATTAGCATTATTAAAGTACATCAGCTTTCATACACTAATGCTTTCACAGACTTACTGATGCAAAAACATAATGGTAGGTTGGGTAGTTTAAGTCCTGAAATGTGTGAAATCCATTACCTACCTAATGAGGCATATAGGCAGTGAAATTGTGAATTCTTAGTACCACATAACTTTGTGTAGCTATCATACATTCATATTTACACTGCATATTCCTAATGTCATCAGCCTACTACCTCCTACTGAGTTTGGGCTGAGACTTGCTTTCCAAATATATCTGCATTTGCTATTCTGTGCACTGACTTGCTTTGGCTTTGATCTAATAGATCCAGCTCTAAGTGTAGGAGCAAGACTTTGGGAGATGTTAAGAGAATGAAAATAGCCAGAAAATTAAAATTGACTAAATAGTTCAGCTATAAGGCTCCAAGTTACTGAAACAAAGTTTTTTTTGCAGACTTTATATTTCTATTTTGTTCCACAAAAAAACCCCAAACAAGCATGGAGTGTTGTGGATCTGCCTTCCCTCCCACACTTGCACCATGTTTTTAAGTACTCCACTGTCAGTCTGATACTGGTTAATCCATATTTTTTTATGCAAAGAAAGAAGATCTCAGCTTCCTAACACTTGAAGTTCATAATTTCAGCTTTGTTGAAGTATAAAGCAGAGAAGTAGTTAAATTTCACACCTAAAATGGCTAATGCACTTCAAAGTAAATATCCAACTGAGGCAACTAAGGAAGTAACATACACAGCACGAGAAAGGAGAAATTCTGAAAATTCCATAATATTCAAATATTTGGAGCGTTCTCTGGCAATTACAATGCTCCTATTTTTTTAATTAATTGTTGATTACAAAATGAGGGTCCTATCATAAAAATGCTTGTACTTGAAATTTAAAGAAACACAACTCTTCAAGCATAGGAGTGTGACAGAAAAAGGTAACATTTTTTGTTTTCCTATTCTGAAAGGACTAGTTCTCAAGGTCACACAAACTGGGTCTCAAGCTGCACATATTCATTCCTTAATAACTAAATAGATACATAAATAGTAGTAAAAAAAAAACCCAATCAACAATTTATCAAATCTGTCATCTTAGTGCAGTCTTTTTGCTAAAAAGGAAGGAAGGATTTTTTAAAGGAAAAAAAAAGTATCAATTACACCAGTCCTGAGAAAAGGAAAGACAAGATAACCTGCCTTCTACTATTTTGCCTGAGGTGTTGATTTTGTTCTGTGTGTTTTGTTTTCTTTTAATCAGATGTCAGCACTTCTTTGTTCATTTTCTCTATGGTACTCCAACACAGATCAAAACATTGGTGAGACACTCTGTGGACTGGACTTAATCCACTTTAGGCAAACACTTCCAAGTCCCTATTCTGATATGGCTTAAACTCAGCAAATTTTGAACTTAACACACTGCACAGATTTGGAATGGACATTAGAAAGCTTTTCTTTACTGAGAGGGAGGCCAGATAGTGGGGGAGGCTTCTTGAAGTGGTCAATGCTCCTTGTCTGTCAGCATTTAAGAGGCATTTGGAAAATACCCTTAAAAATTGTTTTAACATTTGATCAGTTCTGAAGTGGTCAAACTGAAGGACCAGATGGTCACTGTAGGTCCTTTACAACTCAAATAGTTTATTCTGTTCTGTTCTGTATTTTACCATGCTTCCAAGAAACTACATAAAATGGAGCAAAGAAAATTATCCAACCAACAGATTAAACCACTACTTTTGCCACCCTAATGTAATGCTGCAGTGAAGAAAGCCAAGTGTCAAAAGTGCAGGAATTCCGAGAGACTGCAATGAATATTCTGCAAAATTATTACATCCCTTGCTCTGAAATACAGCACTCATTTCTAAACTTAAGATGATAAAGCAGACATAAACACAGTCTGACACTTCCAGCAAAAATTTCCATAGCATAGGCGTTCGCTTGACTGTACACAAGTTCCTGTCCAATTAAAATATAACAAAATAGATCTTTTTGCTAAATATTCTCTTTTAAGCTCCAAGTTTAACCAAGCCCAAATGCCACCTCTTTCTCACCACATATCAGAGTACTCATTATCCACCTTATTTTGCTGTTACTTGGCGAGGGATTGTCCCCTGTCGAGTCATTCTCTCACCTGTCATGGAATAGACTTGCTGATAAGAAAGATGAAATAGAAGCAGTGAGTCTCCAGAGCTGGTTTGTTTTTTTCTCCTGCCCTCCCTTTTTGGTATGATAAAGGCTGAAACACTGTTATCCACCAAACACAGACTGAAAAGCCTCAGAGCCACCATTTGGTCCTGAAACCAGTAACAAACTTAAATTCTTTGAATTAACTACAGTATTTCATAAGCCACAATGGTGATGATTTGCATAGATAACAAAATGAAATCACCATCTGGTGCAACCACTCACCAAAGTCTCAGGACCTCTCTCACACAGACTAAGCCAGTATTTACTCATGTTGGACTTGCAAAGGAGCTTTGGGGCTGTGTAAAACACTGATTTTGTTATCAGTTTATTCCTGACTCAAGCAAAACTAAAATTGTGGTACATTTATATCAAGGATAGCCAAAGTAAAATCCTTAGGCCAAACATATTCCAGGACGCTTAACTAGATTTTCTGAGAACAACTGCATGTTCCAATATATGTTCTTTGTGCACTGCATCCATTTTAGGAAAAGAGATGGGACACAGTGTACACCAAAACCTGCATTTTTGTGATATGGCTGATTATGTGGCATCTAATTTTAGCTTGTAATCTCTGCTGAGCAGGACCTCTGTTTCCTGCTTGCCCTCTAATTACTACAGAAAATTATGGTCTGGTATAAATGAATATATACTGTTCTGACACAGGTTTTAAAATAACTGTGGACATTAAATGTTGCCCATTCATTTGCCAGTGGAAATAATTTGATCACATTCTCAAAACTTTACTTCTGAACAATTCGTTTTTATTTCCATTTATTTCCATTTTGACTAATGCATTGTAACATGAGCATAGCTCGTCTACTTGTATCATCATGAATAAGATAAAAATAAAATGGATATTTTTACTGTTTGCATGTCTGCTTCTGGTTAAATTTAAAATGTTCTGTGCAAGCTGGTATTTCTAACACAGTACTGCCTTGAAACAGGAACCAAAACAGGTTTGTTAGATCCAAACAAAACAAGTGGAAAAATCTAGTCTTCTGAAGAGATA
>CADDXX010000666.1:7208-19258 GCA_902810485.1 Alauda arvensis
ACGGCCTCAGCTCCAGTGCAGGGTTTTCCTGGGGCTCAGAGCCTGTGGGCACAGAGAGCCTGGAATTCTCAGTGAGCAGGGTTCCAACACCCTGAAGYGCCCCTTCCCAGCTCCCTCAGCCCCTCCTGGGGCTCCAGCCCCTTCCCCAGCTCCCTTCCCTGCCCTGGCCACGCTCCAGCCCCTCCAGGGCTCTCMWKCAGGAGCCMRGACTGGACACARACTCGAGGTGAAATCCTTGTTGTCCCAAATCCATGTTGTCCCAAATCCTTGTCCCAAATCCATGTTGTCCCAAATCCWTGTYGTCCMAGAGCTGAAGAACTGCCTGCAGTGAGCTCCCCACTGAGCAGGTGAGCATTGTGAACATGAAGATCCATGTTTAGGTGCTCCCAGCATTTCCTGGGACAATGAGCTTGGTCCTGAGACAAAGCATCATGTGGAAAAAAATCATTTCTAAAAAGGCCTTTATGCAAAAGAAGCAAGAGAAGAATGGATCAACAACGGGCAGGGTGAGAGGAAAGAAAGCAAAGAGAACTTAAAGGTCAGTGTTCAGAGAAGGGGAGATGGCAGGAGGAGTGTGCAGGGAGCTGAGCTGTGATTTCACGTGTTCCTCAGTGATCTGGAGAGGGGCTGAGCAGCAGACACCACTGCTGAAGGTGTTGAGGAACTCAGGTAAAATCAGTGTGAGGTGCAGTGAAAGGGCTGGCTGAGAACTGAATAAAGACCTTGCAAGACTGAGTGACTGGATAATAAAACAGCAAATAAAATCTGATATGAGTAAAATAGTCCACATGAGGGGAAATTCTGTGTACGTAAGGATGGGTTCTTCATTGTTTTCCCACTCACAGTTGAGATCTTTGGGTTCTGATTAATATTTCCATCAAAATATCAGCACAATGTTCCCTTTCACTGAGGGAAACAAATCAGATATTTGGAATTATCAAGAGCACAAAATAAAGAACAAAGCAGAGAACATTGGAGCACCCCTGCCCTGGTAGAAATCCATGGTTCTCTGCAGACTGAGCAGTGTGTGCAGTTCTTTTCCAGACAACTTAAAAAGCCTAACAGGACCTGAAGGAGTTGGCAAAAAAAGATGGAGAGAGAGAATTTCCAARGGCTGGAGGGACAGGACACAGGAATTGAGGAATTCAGATCATTAAGGATTTTTTTTCCCCTGTAGAAGAGATCCATGTGTCCTGTACAAACCTTGTGTTGTCATCCCTTTGGCTGAGAAGGTGATGCTCAGAATCTGGAATTTGGGKAACAATACCACAGAGTTGRTGSATTTATTATGATTTATTATGATTTATTASATATCAATTTCACTGCCTTGAAAAGCAACATAAAAAAGGGAACAAAAAGTTCTTTCTTGTGACAATCTAAGTGAGAAATATTTTTTTGCTGCTCTTTTCAGCCTTTGAAACTTGGAAGTTGGYTATAAATTTCCCTGACCAAAATATTACCCTTCCAAAAAAAAACCCCCAAATTCTCCTTGTTCCTTCCACTTAAAACAGAAGGAAAATAAAAGATAGGGGAGGTTKAAAGAATAAAAAATCAGCTTGAAGCAACACCCAGGACAGAAAACTCCTTCCAAGCAGTGAAAGCTTGGCAAATCTGCAAACAATGGAAAACAAACGAGGAGCAGTTGAATGTTTGTCTCAGCCTGAATGTTCTGGACACACTCAAAACCTCCCAAACCATCCTAAAATGCCCCAAATGAGATCAGGAAATGTTCTGTTCCTGATGCTTCTATGTTTGAAACCCCCCTGTGTGCTCTGTGCATCCCAGACATAAAGTTCCTGTGTAAATCTGAGCATTTAAAAAATGTATATATTACATATATATATATATATATATATATAATGTATATATTACATATAGATATTTAAAATGTATATATTAATACGTATCTAATATGTATGTATCTATATAATTAGTGTTTAATTAATAGAATTCTTCACAAATGTATTAATTCAGACTTTTATTTGTCAAAGATGAGGTTCACATTTTAATACTCGTACACCTAGAATGGACTAGGGTTTATTCTAACAGGATAAATAAAATAAATATCCAGAGTAGGTTACATTACATTGATTTAAAAAAATATTTACACTACTACAGCTGCATTTTGGCTACTTGGAATTTTCTCAATGCTGTTAATTTAGATTTGTTTTAATTTTAAACTGGAAGTCTTTGTGTTCTGCCTGAAATTTGGGGTCAGCAGTCCAGTTTCACCTATTTGAGTCAATCCCTTTCAGAAACTGCTCTGTCAACAAATCAAAATTATATATTTCAATATATCAAAATTCAGTTGAGGTTTCTTGTGAAAAGACTTGCTGTTGCACATAGGTTGGAAGAGAGGAAAACAATGGGATTAAGGGGATTTTTCAGCTTTTCTTTGTCATAATTGTGTTTTATAAGCCCAGAGAGAAACTTTCTGTGCTGGGAGCAGGAGTGYTGTGTGTCCTGCTCCAGGATGGGAGTGCTCAGGAGAGGAGAGGATGTTTTAGTGGAAAGAGATCTAAAACCACCCTCCAATTATATTAATCAGCCTGATGGGCCCTGCACACAAAAGTATCAAATACCTGATGTGTTGGTAATTTCCTTGTCCAGAAATGAAAGGATTTGTGAGCAAWGCTTTAGCACAGAGCAGAGCAATTGGTGCAACCCCTGCCTCTGAGGGATTCTTGTGCAACTTATGCTCAGTGAAATCTTTTCCATCTCCACAGATTTGCCAGTTTTACCAAGGCCACYGGACAATTCCAAACCTGACAGATTTCTTGGGGAACAATTTAATTGTTTATGAAATACCACTTAAACAAGCAGCACACCTCATCTTCCATTGTCCTACCAGTGAAAACATGTTTTTCATATGTTCCTTCCATCAGGGAATCACAGATCCCAGAATAGTTGGGGTTAGAAGGGACCTTAAAGAACATCCAGTGCCATGGGCAGGGACAGCTCCCACTGTGCCAGGCTGTTCCCAGCCCCAATGGCCAAGCTGGCCTTGGGCACTGCCAGGGATGCAGGGGCAGCCCCAGCTGCTCTGGGCACCCTGTGCCAGGCACTGCCCACCCTCAGCAATTGTTCCTGCTATCCCATCTCATCCTGCTTCCTGTCACTTTGAAGCCATTCCCYCTTGTCCTGTCACTCCTTTATRGKCCCTTMYAACCCAAACCYGACCCTGTGATTCTACCCCAGATTTGGTCTTGGGGTGCTGGAACCTTTGCAAAGTTTCCTGAGGCCTGAAAGCCAGGACTTGTCCATGGTTGTTTTTTAACTCAGCCTGGCAGTTCTGCAGCTGGGAGTTAGTGACAGGAGGGAACAGGGAGCCTCGAAGCTGCTTGGACAGGATGAGGATGGAGAACTGTAAGGTGTGGGTTCTTCCAGCCCTTTACACCTCAGAGGGAACATGKGCTGATTTAGCCATGGCAGAGGGGGCTGGCTCCAGCCCCACATGCTTTGTGTGCCATTGTCCTTCCCTCAGCAGTGTCAGATTGGTGCCCACAGGGCTCCCCCTGTCTTGGGCTGCAAGATGTGACAAAAAAAAAAAAAAAAAGGTCTGTATTCTATTTACCATCTGTTGAAACTGGTTGGAGAGGGGAGGTGTTTATCTCTTCCATGTCTGGGAGAGAGGGGAGATGTGACTGGCCCAGCTGTTAAACCAGGTGTGCAGTKTTYCTTTATCTCTTCCAGGACCCACCYTCCCTGCAGGGATCTCTGCTGTCCAGGGGCCATTGGGGCTCCCTGCAGGCCTGAGAAAATTCCATCATCCCATGGGGAGAGGCTGCAGGCAGGGCAGGAGCCCAGCATTGGCAGCTGCAGAAACCCTGAGAGGCAGAGCCCAGCACAGCCCCTGTGTGCTCTGCATTGCCAGAGGAGCCCAGAGCCAGCTCAGCACCACTGCACCTTCAGAGGGAACTGCCCCCTGCTCCAGGATCCTCTCTGCTCCCACAGAGCCACCCCTGCCACTGCAGGAGGGCTGGGCTGGGCTGGGCTGCAACACCCTGAGCAACAACAGGTGTCAGGCTGTGTTCTCACTCTGGCAGTGTTTCCTTTTTTGTTGTTTGTTTGTGTTTTGTACAACTACATTTTAATTTTCAATATCCCTAGCAAAGAACTGTTATTCCCATTCCCAYATCTTTTGCCTGAGAGCCCCTTAATTTCAAATKTMTAATAATTTGTAGGGAGGGGGTTTGCASTCTCCATTGYAAGGGAGGCTCTGGYTTKYCCCTGGCACACACCTGACTTTCCAACCCAAGACACCCCTCAGGTGTTGTTGTGCTCCCTGCAGAGTCCCAGCCAGCCTGGGGCAGCTGYCCTGGCAGTGCTGAGGGATGTCCCTGCCCTGGCAGCACTGCCCTGCCCAGCAGTTATTTTTGGAGCTCCATCCTGGCAGGAGTGGGCCCTGCAGGCCCAGCTGGTCCCTCTGGAATTTCAGCAGGGCTCTCAGCAGAAGGTCAGCAGCGACCTTGGCTCGCCAGTTCCCTGGAATAGCTCAGGGAGGGGAAATGCAGGCCCCCAAAAGGGTGCCCTACAAAAGAGGAGAGCAATTAGCCTACATTAGTGATGCCACAGCTCCAGGGCCTGGCAGTGGGGACACCCGGGGAACTGGAATCACCTGAGGTGCACACAGCTCTTCTGTGCACAGCAGGAAATACAAACTCTGGGTTAAGAATTCTGAGTGGATCCCCCCTTGATCAAACCCTCAGCTCTTGTGGTTTTTTATTCTGCACCTCTGACACACCCACCCTGGGCAGAGTGGGGGATAAAGGGATTCGGAGGAGTTCTGGGAGCTGGTGGCTGGGTGGAGGATTGATGCTGKTTAATCACTAAACCATCTCTCACTTTGGGAAAAGCTGTTGTGGGAAGTTTCACCTGAACATCAGGAGGAAATTCCCTGGGCAGTGACTGAGCCCTGAAACTGTGCTGGGGCCTCACCACCCTCACAGTAAAGAATTTTGTTGTAATCCCTAATTTAGATTTACTCTTTCTCAGCTTAAGGCCATTCCTCCTTGTCYCATCACTCCATTTGTGAAARGTCTCTCTCCACCTTTCTTCTGAACTGGGAKAGAGGATCTGGGAGGGAAAAAGGAWCAGACAACAAAACATTCCTSCTTCTGCTGCTTCTTCTGAAAAATGACTTCTAGCCTAATGAAACTCCATAAGTGACAATTTTAGAAAAAATTATTTAAAATTCATCACAATTTCTTTTTTTTATCTAGCAGGAGGTTTATCAAGTGAACACCAAGCAGAACATACTTCTAAGAACTTTCTTGAATGGATTTGTGTCAGGATACCACAAATTCCATGGGATTTCAAGAACAAAACCCCTGTGGAAGCTGCACAAGGAGCTTTCTCCTGACAGCAAGAACCAAGTTTTCCCTTTGGCCAGCAAAGGCACCACTGCTGCTGCACGAGAGAGCAGGGAATTGGGATTGAAAAGGGAAGGGGCCAGTGAAGGAGCTGATTTTAATGGAATTGAGGACAGTTTTTGACTCTTCCAGGAATTCTGAAGATTCCAAGATTCTGAAGATGCCCAGAGAAGCAAAAGCTGGGCATGGAACAGGTGTAGATCCAGTGATGTTACACTCCGCAGAAACAAAGATTTTTAAAGAGCTATGGATTGTGCTGGTCCTTTTGGATGTGAGGGAAACTTTATGATTAAATTATCATTTGTTTGTGTGTTTGTTTTCCATATTTTCTAATGCAGGGAAACCAGATTCCTCTAAAAGTYGGAAACTGAGGGTGTAGAGAAGCTCCCAGATGGGAAATACTTGACATTGTAGCAGTTGATTTACAGAAGTTTTAAAGAATCCCAATTCTTCAGAATGCCTGATTTTAACAGGAACTGTTCTGCACTCCCACAAATATATTCATCATGGGAAGTGTCTTAGGAGCACTTCTGGGACACAACTTCCAGGCATGCATTTTCCCTTGGATAACTAACACAGCCTTTTTCCTGGAGACTTCTTCCCAAGAGAACTCCATGGTTTTGGGGAAGGATTTTCACAGAATCACTGAGGTTAAGAAAGATCTCCAAGATCAAGTCCAAGCTGTGCCTGTTGCCCACCTTGTCACCAGTCCAGGAGTTCCCTGGACACCTCCAGGGATGGGAGCCTCCCTGGRCAGCCCCTTCCAACACTTAACAACCATTCCCATGAAAAAAACCCCAAAATTCCTCCTGTGTTGGGGCTCTCATTCTTTTTCTTGTTCCACCAAGGTCAGGATGAATGGTACAGGGACATGAATTCCAGTTGGGACTTGGTGATTTATTATCTCTTATCTATTTACAGATTATTTACAGACTCACTGCCTGAGCTCTACCTGACAAGTCAGGAAAACGAGGCAAAATGGCCAATTACTGACTTTTCCAAGGTCTTTTAAGCACCATTTCCCCAAGAAGGAGATGCCACCTCTGCTATTGATGGTTGTGACCCAGTGATGGCCACTAAAGGGCTGCACTGGGGACCTTTTCCACCCAATGACAGAAAATCACCTAAACTCATGAAGAAGAAGGTGAAAAGAAGGACTTTAGACAACACCCCAAATCCTCCATCTTGGCTCACACACATTGCTATAGACTAAAATCCTAAATCTGTGTTTTCTACCCTGTGAGATCACACACTTCTACAAACTCCACACCCACAATCTCAGTGCYSTCACTCAATGTTGGAGCCTGTYCCAAGGCCTCAGATCAAATGTGGTGCCTGCCTGAGGGTCAGCACCTCTCAACATAGAAAACCCAAAATTTTCAGCACCCAGGCTTCCAACACTTCACTCCTCATGTCCAGAAATTCCCGCCTGATGTTTTAAACTGGAGAAGAAACTTCTCCTACTCAGGAACGTGACCTTCACCATGAATGTGAACACCAAGGAACACAGTTCCAGAGAGCATCAGGGAGAACTCAGGGAGATGCAGGTTTTTTTGGGGGGAACAAGCCTCATCCAGCAGCAATTCCAGGCCCTCCTGGTCCAGAGGTGTGCCATCCTACACCATGTGCAGCTCTGGCTGTCAATCCAAAGCCGGTTCTATCGAAGCTGGCTCTGATGATGATTCAAAAGCTGATCTATCTCCATCCAAATGGGTTTCCATGGCAACCCCTCTGGCCTAAAAAGAGCTGGACCACATCAGTTCCTCAGCAGCACCTTTTAGACAGGCAAAACACGAGCTGCTCCCTCCACAGGATGGTTTCAGTCTGAGCTGAGGCTGTCTGGGAGTTGTGGTGCTCTGGGAAGCGTTGGTGATGTGACTCGTGGAGGAGAACTTCTGCTGGGACTCCAAAGGARTGGAGCTGTGTGGTGGCTTTGGTGGAGAAACACAACAGCAGAACCTTTCTCTCTGTGTTGTGATGGAATTCTTCCTGGAGTTCTTCCAGCCTGGGTCTGGTGATTTAAGAAGGCCTYTCTTGGGGATACAGAGGATTATTGGAATTGCTGCTGGTCCAACAAAGCATCCACATCGAAACTTGTAGCCCAAATGTTGAGCCCTGCAAAAGTCAGGCCGTGGCTGCTGGGAAGGAAGCCTGGAGTTCAGGCAGAGATGGAAACACTCCAGAAGGAAAACAGCAGGACTACAAGGGCAGGTTGGATCAAGGAATAGAACATTCCAGAGCACACAGTGAAGAGGCAAATGGGCCCCTCTACTCCATGTAGGAAGGGTGAAAAGGGGAAAAAAATGGGACATATTACCCAGAATTACACTTCACTGCCGTAGAATCATAGTTTGGGTCAGAAGGGACATTAAAAACCATCCAGTGTCACCCCTGCCATGGGCAAGGACACTTCCACTGTGCCAAGCTCTTCAGCCTGGGGAAGAGGTTTTGTGGAGACCTCACAGCACCTTCCAGTGTCTGAAGGGGCTACAGGGAAATTGGAGAGGGACAATTCCTCAGGAACTGGAGTGACAGGACAAGGAGGAGTGACCTCAAACAGAAAGAGGGGCATTTTCAGTGAGGTGTATGAAGAAGGTGTTCCTTGTGAGGGTGGGCAGTGCCTGGCACAGGGTGCCCAGAGCAGCTGGGGCTGCCCCTGCATCCCTGGCAGTGCCCAAGGCCAGGTTGGACATTGGGGCTGGGAGCAGCCTGGCACAGTGGGAGCTGTCCCTGCCCATGGCAGGGGTGGCACTGGGTGGGTTTTAATGTCCTTTCAAACCCAAACTATGGTCCCATGGTAGTGGAGTGTGATTATGGGTACAATGTCCCATTTTTTTCCCTTTTCAGCTGTTTTGTTGTTTCTTTTAGATCTGTTTTATTTCTCTACACTGCTGGACATTATTTTCTCTCTTAGATCTCATTTCTGCAMTTTCCTCCTCATTTTTAATGTGCTTTTTTCTTATTTTGTTTCAAATTTTCTGCTTATTATTGTTCTTTTTTGCTTGAAATATTCTGCTTTCTGAGGGGTGGTCTCTTAGGAAAAGAAACCCAAGTATTTCTTACAAGCCTGTCCAGTGATTCATATAGAATGTACACAAACTCCTGTTTTCATGTACTCCAGGTGGTTTGTGATGGAGAGTTAAAAAAAAAATAAAGGACTCTCAAGTCTTTCCTGTCTTGGCAGTCCCTCCATTCCTAAATAAAATTTAAAAAAAAGAGTAAGATTTGATAATTTTTGATAAGCAAGAAGTTGGRTTCCCTTCATCCAGGTCACAAGTGGTGTGCAGAGTTTCCAGGTGAGGYAGGATTCTGGTGGAATCCCAGCCTGGAGGAGCCCTAAACCTCCAGCAGAGAACACAAGTTCAGTTCCTGACAACCCTTTCCATGAAGGAATTCCTCCTGGTGTCCAACCTGAACCTGCCCTTGCTTTTTAATGAAGTGGGTATTGAAGAGATCATTTTTGTACAAGGGAAGAACCATGCAGGTTATTCAATATCCAAATAAAATTAACAAGCCAAAAATATCTCGTTGTTTGTGCTGGAAAATAACATTTCAAAAAGATGCCATCACCTCTGAAAGGGCATTTTATCTCTGCCCAAGGTGGCAGAGCTTGGGTATAGCCAGCAAAACAGAAGTATAGGATGACTGAGAAAATGTACAAACTCTTGAAAACTCTGTAATATTTTTAAGTGTTAGCAAAAAACCCTCTCAAAACCTGACAAAAAACCCAAACCCCAAGAAGTTACAGTAATGCAGTGAACAGTGTAACAAATTTCTGTGAGTTTTGCAGTTACCTACACTGAGCAACAGAGAAACTTCTGTCACTTCACTCACACAGACCAGAAAGAGATTTTAGAGGGGAAAAAGTCCTCAGGGATTGTTCCCCCTGCTCCTCTCTGAGAGTGAGAGCTGAGCTGTCCTTCCTGATTGAGAGGGCARAGGTTGGCCTTGGATATCCTGGAATTGTCCATGTTGGAAGAGCCCCCCAGGATCACCCAGAGCCACCCCAGCAGCTCCAGCACCAGCCCAAACCCTGTCCCCAAGGGCCACCCCCAGCCTGCTCCTGAGCACTGCCACACACAGGGACTGCAAACCTCCCTGGGCAGCTCAGCCCAAGGCCTGACCACTCTGCCAGGGGAATTTTCTTTCCCAATCTCCACCCTGAGCCTGCCCTGGTGCCATTTGAGGCCATTTCCTCTCCTCCTTTCCCTTGGGACAGGGCAGCAGAGCCTGACCCCACCTCACTAGAAAAGCCCTCCCAGCCCAGGCAGTCCCAGCTGTGCCCCAGCCCCACCTTGTCCCCAGCCCAGAGCACTCAGTGCCACCTCCAGGGGACACCTCCAGGCATGGGCACTGCAAAGCTCCCTGGGCAGCCCCTGCCAAGGCCTGAGCTCCCTTTCCATGGGCAAATTCCTGCTGCTGGCCAAGCTGAGCCTGCCCTGGCCCAGCCTGAGGCCCTTCCCTCTCCTCCTGTCCCTGTTCCCTGTCCCAGAGCCCGACCCCCCCGGCTGTGCCCTCCTGGCAGGGACTTGTGCAGAGCCCCTGAGCCTCCTTTCTCCAGGCTGAGCCCCTTTCCCAGCTCCCTCAGGTGTTGCTTTCCACGTGCCAGGACAAGAAGCACATTCTGGCCACGCTCAGAGTCAATGAGAGAAGTGTCAAAAGCAGCGCCAGGTGACCTCAAATCTTGCCGGGGCTGAGGGGAATGAGAAAGGACCACGGAAGTCAGGGTGCTCCTAAGCACCTCCCGTGGCTGGAAGGTGCAATTCCGTAGATGACTTCAACTCGCCTAACACCTCACTGTCACTCCTGGGGTGGCCCCACGATTCCCCTGCTCTTCCCTGTGCACCCCTGTCCCTGGAGAGGGACTTTTCACAAGGGACTGGGGTGACAAGACAAACAGGAAAACGGCCTTAAGCTGAAAAAGAGAGSTTTAGATGGGATTTCAGGGAGAAATCTTTCCCTGGGAGGGGCTGGGATGGAATTCCCAGAGCAGCTGGGGCTGCCCCTGCATCCCTGGCAGTGCCCAAGGACAGGTTGGCCATTGGGGCTGGGAGCAGCCTGGGGCAGTGGGAGCTGTCCCTGCCATGGCTGGGKGTGGCACTTTAATGYCCTTYCCACCCCAACCCACTCTGGGATTCTGTGGTCACACCATTGAAGTGAAATTCCCAGTTATTTGGGGGGCTTTGGCCGTGGCTGCATCCGTCTGCCAATCCTTGGCTGCTTATTTCCACCTTTTAAGCCAAGATTAAAAAAAAAAAATTAAAACAGGAAGAAAAAGCAAATGGAACAAGTAACATGTCCTAATTTCTCCAAGGAGGCTGGCTGGGAACTGAAATGACTAGATTAAAGTATCACACGTCAGAATTAAAGTATTAGATAAAGGCCAGACTCTACTTTTTTGATCTTTGTGGGCATTCCAGAAATTTAAAAAAAAATACAAAAAACCATTAAAAACCCCCTGTCACAGATTTAGGCTGGAAATTCCGAGGGGAAAGGAGTCTTCCACCAGCAGCTTGAGGTTCCCACACTGGGCTACTTACAGTGCATGTTTTAGCTCATTTTTTGGGAAATATATTGAATTTTTGAAGGGGATGAGGAAGACCCCTGGATGCAAATCCAAGGGGGAAAAGAACCTTTTATTCCGTGATTCCCTCAGCACCTCCAGGCTCCCACACCAAGCTACTTTTAGTGCATTTTAAAACTCATTTTGGGGGAATATACTGATTTTCAGAGGGGGATGAGAAAGACCCCTGGATGCAATTCTGAGKGGAAAGGAGCTTTTCCTCAGCAGCTTGAGGCTCCCACACCTAACTCACTTCTGGGGGAATATATGTGTATATATATATACATTTTTTTTTTTTTTCTGAGGAGAATTACAAAAAACTCTGGACGAAATTCCAAGGGGAAAGCAGCCTACCCTCAGCAAAGCTCCCACACCGGGTGACGTTCAGTGCGCTTTTTAACTTGGTTCCTGGGGAATACATTGATTTTCTGAGGGGACGASGAAGACCCCYGGATGCAATTCTGAGGGGAAAGAAACGTTCTGGAACCCCGTGACTCCGCCAGCACGCCGGGGCTCCCACACCGGACGGCTTTTAGTTTTCCAACTCGTTTGTAGGGGGTGATATTTTTTGAAGCGGGTCGAGAAAAACCCCTGGACGCAATCCCGAGGGGAGGGGAGAGGAGCCTTCCTTCAGCAGGTCGAGACTGCTGCTCCGGGCTGCTCCCAGTGCGTTTTTTGAACGTTTTTCCGGAGCCTCTCTGTTTGCGAGGGGGCCGTGCCCGGCCCTGTCCCTCCTCCCCACAGGCGGCGGAGGGCGGGAAGCGCCGGCGGGCTCGGCCTCGCGCTCCCGGCGCCCCCTGCGGGCCGGGGCCGGCACCGCCTCAGCCGCCGGGTTCCCCCCTCACCGCTCCCTTCACCGGGAATGGCGGCCGCTCCCCTTCCCCGCCCCGCCGGGGCCATCCCGGCCCGCAGCGCCGCCGACACCGTCACACGCCGGAGGGCGGGCGGGCACGGATCGGGAAGGAGGGGGGGAAGGAGCCGTTGCCATGGCGAGCGCGGCCCGCCCTTGCCTCCCCACGTCAGCGCCGTCTCCCGCCCGGCCGCGGGTGATTGACAGTTGCCACGGCAACAGGCTCGCCCCCGCCGCCATTTTGTCAGTTGGTTTTTTTTTTTTT
>CADDXX010000666.1:19637-34676 GCA_902810485.1 Alauda arvensis
CCCATCCCCTCCTCCTCCTCCTTCTCCTCCTCCTCCTCCTCCTCCCGCTCCTCCCGCTCCCCCCGCCGCTGTCCCCGCGCTCCCGGCCGGGGCTCAGGCCGCCGATCGCAGCCGAGCCGAGGCGAGGCCGAGCCGCCGCCGGGCGCTGCGCAGGTTTGGACCGCGCGCCATTTTGTGAGGGCAGCGAACAGCCAGAGCCCGGCCGGGGAGCCGCCGGGCCGCCCGGGCTCCCCTTCCCACCGCGGGCAGAGCCGCGGCCCGAGGGAGGAGGAGGCGCCGCCGCCGCCGAGGCCCCCGGGGAAGAGCGGGAGGACGCGCCCGGCGCTCGCCCCGCGGAAGGGAGAGGCCTCGCCCCGGGAGAAGCCGCCGCACGGGTGAGTGAGACGCCGCACCGCGGGACGAGTCGGGGCCGCCTCGCCCGGGCCCGCGGCGGAGGGGCCGCAGCGCTTCGCTGCCATCTTAGAGCGGGAGCGGCGGCAGGGCCGGGATCCATCCCCGCCCGCCCCTCCGCAGCCCCGCGGCCTTTTTCCCCTTGGAGCGCGGCTGTGGCTTCCCGGGCCTTGGGAGCGGCGATGGAGGAAGGGAGCTCGCCCGGAGCCTCTCGGTGTTATGCGCAACGCCCTGCGGTGGGCGGGTGCGAGGGCTCGGGCCGGGCTGGCGGCGAGGAGGGCGGCAGGACTTGGAGCATCACCTGTTGTAGGGGAGGATTGGGATGCCCCGGCACCTGTGAGGGGCCGGTGGGGCGGCTGGGGAAGGTGCAGGGAGATGGGGAAGGAGTTACCTGAGCGAGGTGCCTGTCATCCCTTCGGTGGGGGTGGGGAGGAGGAGGGAGCAGCGTTGGGAATAGGCACAGGGACACGCAGGGACACACGGGCACAGGGACAGGCAGGGACACACGGGCACTCCCCGGGGAGCTGGTGGAGGCACCGTCCCTGCAGGTCTTTAGGGAAAGGCTGGACGTGGCTCTCGCTGCCGTGGGCTGGTTGACAAGGTGGCCGTAGCTTGGACTCGATGGTCTCCGGAGGTCTTTTCCATCATTAATGATTCCCTGATTCCATATTTTAGTAGCTGGCCGCGGCCTTGTAGGGGCTGAGCTTTGTGTTGCTGGAGGGATTGGAGCTCTTGTGGGATACACTGGGTGCTCCTCTGGAGCGGCCAGAGTTCCCTCCCGCCGCCGCGGCATCACAAAACGCATTGAAAAAGTSCTGGAATTCGAAATTTAGAAATTGGCGTGGTTTTGAATCTCAGTCGGCTTTGAAGTTTTGGGTTTAGCCCGTCCAAAGAGCACGTAGGGGATCTTTGATCATGTCTCTAGATTGCTGCTGTTGCTTAGTTCTCCTCTTACTCCACAGCCATCGGGGGAAATAAACATTTATTGTTATTTAAAATCAACAAAGACGAGAGTAACTGACTCCAAAATAAATCGACGGGCGTGTTTTTGACAACCATCCTGGTTGAATCCGAATGAGAGYGTGCTGTTAACTTTTGCCAGGAGGTACTTGCAGTCACACTGAGGTGGATGGAGTTTCATGGGGGCCTGGATTTGTACAAGTTACCAACTTTTTATTATCTTCTTGGTGTTTCCTTACCTTTTCCTCAAGAAAGGTGTGTGAAGCTGAAGAACTCGTAGATTATATCTGCTGATAAATTAGCAAGCAATTAGTTTCTGGTAGTATTTAATTCTCTGCCTGTAACCAAGCAGAATTTACCTTYCCTCCTTGGAATAGTCTGTAGCCCTAAAAAGTTTTGGTAAACTTGTTTCTCTCTTTCTCCACGCCCCCCCCCTACCCCCAACCTCTGTAGGTTGGATATTTTTGGAAAATTAATTATACTTTATAGAATTAGAATAATAACACTGAAAATAACTCTTGAGCTAGTATTTGTTAACTATTATCTATATATATTTGGTGTGTGTATATATAGATACTTTTGTAGGCTACGCTTCATGTTTTTTGGCTTACATGAATTATTTAGAACTAGACTTTTTATTTGCAGTCTGAAGTAGAATATGTGTGTGAAGCGTTAAATTTACATTTTTCTGCTGTGAATTAAAAATTCCCTCCAAGTTTACAAAGCTCATACTGAGTTTAATTCATGGCTTTGGAATATTCCTTGGGTGGAATATCTTGATGAGAATTGAAGAGGGGTTTTCTGAAGGCAGGAGGGCAATGGGTCAGGAGTTTGATATTGTTTCCAGGCTCCCAGGTAGGCTTGGTTACAGCAGCRGCGAGTGTTACAGTTCTGCATCAATACTGGGGTGGATTTAGGACTTGTCATCGGCGTCCCCTCCCCCAGCTGGACAGTGACAAGGATAATTTTACCGAATTGCAGCCAAGAGTTCTCCCTCGCAGCGCCGATTTACGGGCAGGATTCCCCTCCTTGTGTGAAACAGCGAGGGACTCACCGGCGATTGATCCTTTTGGGGGGGTTGTGCAGACTGGGAATTAGCACGTGATGGCCATCAGCAGCTCCTGCAAACTGGTTGAGAGTTTAAACAAAGTAGCAGAACATCGCTGGTGTCCGGGAAAAACTCTGCCTTGTCGGGGCTTTTCAAGCGCCGTTTAATTAGGACAGGCTTGCTTACATGTGCCACATCTTAAAGTCATGTTTGRAACTGGACCACCTGCTCAGATGCTGTGTGAAAAGAATCAACACACACAAAAATACGAGCTTTTATTTGCCATGCAGGCATTTCACAGCTTCATCTGAGCTCAAATGGGTGCTGATTGGAAGGCTAAAACCTACCCGGTACCAAAAAAAGCACTTTTTGTTGCTATAATTAGATTATCTTTTGGGAGTTCCTCTGAAAACCTGCTCCTTTCAGGTGTTTGGAAGCCTGGCTGTGGGACTGCAGGTTGAAAGTTGTGGTGACAGTTTGTGTTTTTGAGTGACAGTTGCAGCCTGGTACCTGTTTAGCTTTTCCATGTCATTTTGAGAGCTCTTCTTTAGCCTTTCAATGCCATTTGGAGAGCTGTTCTCCACACTGAAGTACAAAACTTTCTGCTACCTTTCTATTATGGGAGTTGTATAACTTCTGAAATCCTTTTGTAAATAGATCTGTTGTTGTAGAATAGGATTATTTGCAGAGAACTGCTGCTTTTGTCTTTATAACTCAGTRCAATACATTATTTGTTGAGTTTACAGTTTCATCTCTTCTTTGCTAAGAGGTTGGTAAGAAATACATTTACACAAAAATTATGTAATAACTTTCTGCTTGCTCAGACTCTGATGTTTATGCAGTGAGAGTTCTTTTTTGTTCTATTTGAAATAGCAAAGACCTCTCTGAGCAAACTGCTTTCCTTGTGAGCTGCTGAGGGGAGMAAGAAGTAATCAGGAGAAGGGGAATGCTCTTCCTTCCCTCCCTCACCTCCATGGGTCCTTCAGGAGGAGGCTCATGGGAAATGTAGTCTTTGGATGGCTTAGCAACACCAGAGAAACTTTGGAAAAGGAGGGATTGGTACTCCCACAAAGACACAATCCGTGTGTGTCCTCCAGTGCTGCCTCTTCAAGGTGACACAACATTCCAATGGATTATCCATTGTTTTATCCATCTTTTCCTCTGAAGGTRAAGTTCTGCCTTTTGAGGCTCATTTCTCCCAGAATGATTGGAAAAAAGAACTGCACTGCTTTTGCTGCTCCCAGTGGATTTCATTCCTTCAGAACCGAACCCTGGCTGTGGCTCACTCTGAAAGGTTTTGSCTTTATCATCTCCATGGTTATTCCAAAGTGTCCTGTCTGTAGGATTTTCAGGGAGAATCCCCACTGAAGAGCCAGGGGAATGTGGGGGACAGTTCCCAGTCAGCTCTGCCAGCATCCTTAGAGTGGGARAACTCTGGTGCTGCTTCAGTGCCCTGGATGGAAACAAAACCAGTGACATTCCAGCTGGGGATTCTGGAGAAGCACAGAAATGGTTCTGTCACTGAAACACCACGAGCTGACACCTATTTGTAAACATTCCCCATGCAAAGTTTCCAGGGTCTGGGTGGCACCAAGCACCTGAAAGTGAAACTGAGTMAATGAAAGTAAAATTAACCATTAAGTGTCAGTTTTGTGCCAGCTGTGAGAGACYGAGCTTTCAGTTGATGTTACATAAAGTTTCAAAGCCTCTTAGTATTCTTTCCCCCCGCTCCTTTTTCTTTTCCCCCAGAGGCAAATAAAAATAGACTTGTGTTGTGAGTCAGTTAAAGGAATAGTTAATAATACATTAATACCTCTTTGTGTTGAAAAGTTTCCTCTTTCTTTTTGGTAACTGTTKGGATGGTGAAATAAGAGAGGGATGGAAATGTACAAATTGATGTCTGATGGCAGAGTCATTCCTTCAAAAAATAAAGGGAAAAAATCAGACTGAATTTTGTTGAGCTACTGGAAAAAAATCAGATTAGTAGGGTGACTGTTCACAAAAGCATGAGTAAATCTAATGATTAAATTGAACTTGCCAGTGAAACTTTTAAATCCTAGTGTCCCAAAAACCTGTTGTTCACTGGTTTTGTGGTTTCCTGACTGCAGACACATTTCATTCCAAATCCCCTTTCCCTGTATGTGTTCAGCTCATGATTTGTGCTTCTGTGAACTCCATAAATTGCTAATAACTCATTTTCTGTGGTCCTGTTGGAACATCCAGCATCTCCTGTATGGAGGGAGCAGTTTTGTGCCCCTGGTGTCAGTTTGAGGTTTGAGTTCAAACTCGAGGAAGGGGTTAAAAGAGGAGAGAAATATTGTCAGGGAAGTGAATGTGTTGGTGCTTCCTCAGTTCTGTGTTTTCCTGGTCACTGTGAGTTCCCTCACACTGATCTCTGCCCTGTCTGGTTGTCAGTGCAGCTTTTCCCCTTCTTACAGCTGTGTAACCACATATATTCTTGTTTTTAAATGCAGTTTTAACAGGACTTATGCATTAAATACATAGAGGGGGTGTGTGTGGTCACAGACAAATCAGCTTCCACACACTCTTTCAAAATCTGATTGATGCTGGAA
This sequence comes from Alauda arvensis, assembly GCA_902810485.1. NCBI lineage: Eukaryota > Metazoa > Chordata > Aves > Passeriformes > Alaudidae > Alauda > Alauda arvensis. Next base: position 24,609 of record CADDXX010000666.1, read on the forward strand.
GCTCAGTAACTTTCCAGGATCATGTCTGATTCTGGCTTCTTTATTGTTATTCTTTCCAACTTGTGGATAATTAGGCAGTAATGCAATGCTCTGCCAGAGCTGGTCTTTGAAATACATTGATTTCTTTGTTAATGGTACAAGATCTTGGTAGTTTTCATTTCTATAGAAGTTATTCATAAAYACAACAAACACTGGGTCAGTGTTGTGGAATAACAGTTTAATGCACATTTTTCACCATCATCAGATGTTCCTAAGCTTGGAATTCTGTGCTCTTGTACTTGGGGTGACTTCTCAATGTCAGAGTGTKCCTTCAGAAACTGGGATTGGTGTGGCAGGGAAAGGAGCATTCCTTGCAAATGCTGGATGTGTGTGATTGCACCTGTGCATCTCTGTCTTCCTCAAAAAATCAGATTTTTCATGGAATGCCAGAGTGGTTTGGGTTGGAAGGAACCCCAAAGCCCATCCAGTGTCACCCCAGCCATGGCAGGGACACATCCCACTGTCCCAATGTCCAAGCTGGCCTTGGGCACTGCCAGGGATGCAGGGGCAGCCCCAGCTGCTCTGGGCACCCTGTGCCAGGCACTGCCCACCCTGCCAGGGAACAATTCCTGCCCCACATCCCATCCATGGCTGCCCTCTGGCACTGGGAAGCCATTCCCTGCCTCCTGGCCCTGCAGCCCTTGGCAATTGTCTCTCTCYRKGSTTCCTGGGGCTCCTTCAGGCCCTGCAAGGCCACCCTGAGCTCAGCCCAAAGCTTCTCCTCTGCAGGCTGAGCAATGGCAGCTGTGCCAGCCTTTGCTGCCAGCAGAGCTGCTCCAGCCTCTGCTCATCCTGGAGCCTCCTCTGGGCTCTCTGCAGCAGCTCCAGGCCCTCCCTGGGATGGGCCCAGGGCTGGGGCAGCTCTGCAGCTGGGGGCTCCCCTCAGGGGGCACAGGGACACAATTCCCCCTTTCCCAGCCCAGCCCAGAGAGGTTCTGGGCTAATTCTTGAGCTTCTCCCCACCCAACACCCCCGGTGCTCCTCTAGGCTGCTCTCCCTCCTTTCCACAAACAGCCTGGTTTGTGTTTGGGGTTCCCCATCCCACGTGCAGACCTTGGCCTTGCTGAGCTCCATGGGGCTCTCCCAGCCCCAGCCTGTCCCGATCCCTCTGGTGCCACCCCTGCTGGGTCTGTCCCCACAGCTCTGTGTCTGTCACCTGCTGTGGGTTCCATGGGTCCCACTGTCTCTGTCCCTGACAGTTTTTAAACTTTGGCTGAAGTCAAACTCTGACCAAAGGCTCCAAACTTTSCYGCATCTTTGCCCCAAAATCAGAGGCAGTAGTAGGTACAGCTCTGAGTAATAACTACCCAGTTACTACAGCTTCTCTTGGAATGACTCTTATAGCTCCTCAAACTTTCTGTGGTGGTTTATTATTTTTAAGAAGCTTAGTATATATTTATTAATTATAAAGCTTAATTATGAACTTAATTATAAAGCTTAAATTCGAAGTGAATCAGTATCTTTTGTAAACTATCTACCAGAGACAGCATCCCAAACAAGTCAGGTGAAGTCTGAGTGAAAAGAGATTAAGAGACTCTGTTATACAGGTAAAGTTTTTCTAAGGAACATTAAGAATTKCTTGAGTTTGTGTTGTATTAATCAAAGACTTTTCTTGGGATCTGATTTCTGCTTTGGTTTGTATTTACAACATGGAGTAAGGATTATTTCTGTCTGTGTCAGATTTCCTGATGTGCAGCTCCCTGTCCATTCCTCTTGTGCTGTCCTACAGAATTTCTGGGACAGCCTTCGGGAGATCCCTGTGTTTGTGGTTTGGGTTTGCTTCTGTAAATAACAGCTTGTGAGTGATGTTAATTATTGTCATTTGATAGTCTGCTGTACAAAAGCTTAATGACAGAAGGTCTCAAACTTCTCATCTGGAGGTGTGGATGAGAATCATTTCTGTGCTGTGGCCCTTCAGGAAGGGCTGCTCTGTCCTTGCAGGGCTGGGGATGTTGTCAGCTCTGTGTTTTCCAGCTTGCAGTGTCCATGTCTGAGCCATCACCACCTCCATTGCTGTGTCTCTGTGGGCTTCAATTAACCAGAGTCATGTTCACAGCATGGACATTTTAAAACTTTATGAGCTCAGTGTTGAAACCTTGAGAAATCCRGGAGCACAGGTGGAGACAGATGGAGCTCAGGCTCTCCCTGCCTTCCTTGGTGCTTGYTGACACCTCTCACTGCTTTGGGGCTCATTCTGGAGGCCAGAGGGCTTTGCTCCATGTGCTGGGCACCAGAAATGCTTTTCTCCTCTAAGGAACCATTAGAATTGGACACTGATTTCTAAAAGTGGGTTTGAAGGTTCTATGCAGTGCCCCTTTACTTGGTTACTGCCACACAGTAAACCCAAACCCAGGTTTGTGCTAGAATATTTCWATTTAATTTACTGCAGAAGTCCAATAAAGCAAAGAAAACCAGTTCTGGTGTTACCAAGTTCTCTCTTCTGAAGCCTGGTTTAAAAACCCCACTTTTTCCCTCTTCTTATTATGCAAAGGAAGAGTTGTGTAACTATTGTATAATGGTTCTATTACACCTGCATAAAGCAGTATTTCATTCTGSTTTTCTGCTGGCTGTTCTTCATCAGCACCCAATTATTTCAGGGAATGAGAAAACAAATTCTCACAGTTCACAAGGTTCCAGTGCTGCATCTTGAAATCCCCCCCTCCTGCCAAACTTAGGAAAACTTAAAACACTGAAATGGAAGAGATTTCTTGAAATCTGTTTCAGTGTAGGAGCTGTTGCAGTGAAATGTGAAAGCTGGAGTGGCCCAGGCCTGTGTGTGGTGTGTGAGGAAGGAATGTCCCTGTGTGACAAAGTGACATTTCCCGAGGCCAGCGTGGTGCTGGGCTTTGGGAACACCAAAGGGACAGGAGCAGTGACCTCTGGGCCCTGGCAGGGCAGGGGCTCTGAATGCACAAACCCAGTCTCAGTCAGCTCTACATGCTCCTAAAACATCTGAAATACAGGGAAGACCACATTGGAGCAGTTCAGGTCATTAAATCTCCTCCAGGTACTGAGAGTTCATGGTAGGCTCCCATCCTGAGGCACAGGAGCTTCTCTGGCTTGGGCTGGTTTGTTTGGGGTTTATTTCATTTCTCTTATTCCCCCCTTTTCTGGCCAGTGTAATAACTTCCAGTTCTTAATTTATTTTTATTTTTAAATCAGGAACATGCCCTGATTGAGATCAGCCAATAATTCTGTGTGTTTGTGTGGCAAAGATTTCCTCAGCTTGTATTTGCTGTCTTTAATGTGTATTTCCAAAGTCTTCTAAGAGAGGTGGGGGACTTACCTGACCTTCCTCATGCAATTCCTCATTTTTCAAATATTTATCACTGTTTTTTCCTACCTCAGAAGTATAATCCTAGGCCTACATGGTATAACTCGGTATTTTATGTGTTGGCCTCACTCTTCTGTTAAGATTTTGAGTCTTGTAGTTCCTACCTAATTTCCTTGAAATAAGAGAATGTGTGATTATTTCTATACAAGATTTTGAATGTGGGATGAAGAATTTGATTTTCAGACTTCCATATTTGAAAAAAAAGTCCCTTGGTATTTTCTTTACCTGCTTTGCTTTTATTTTCTTCCTCTGGACCACTGCTACTTTAAAAAACAAATCTGAACTTTCATCTTTGCATGATTTTTGTTTGCATAAAACCAAAGAATCTGAGGGCTGTGGTTTGAGGTGAGGCTGAAGCTCGAGATACATTTTGAGCAATCACAGAGTGGGCCCAGAGTGCCATTTCTAAGTTTTGTTGGTTATGATGTGCGTTCTGAAACCTCTGAACCCCCACCTGACAGTGCCAAATACAGAAACTTCCTTGATGTAGCTGGGAAAACAGGTCTGGATTATATTCCATAGCTTGGAAGCTTGGTCTTCCTCCCAACATTYCCACTCTCTGTGGAATTACCCTTGACTTCATTCATTATCTCCATAAAAATTCCCAAACTTAAGTCAAGCACTAAGCACCAACAAAAGTGGGAGAGTTATCTCTTGCTTTTGGTGGTCTGAACTAGCTTTTATCATGTAGTAAATATATAAATTTATTATTTTTTATGTGAAAGTTAGTAATTGATCACTGTCCAGACCCTGCACTTGGTTCTAAGTTTGGGACTTTCTCATGCCACATTTTAGTATTTGAAACAAGTAAATTCTAATGGATTTTTCCAGCATTACCCATGGAAAAGTTTTTCAGTGATTGGGATCTAACATTAAAAAAACCCCATCCACCCAAACTTTCTGTATCCTACTGACAGCCTGAGCTCCTGGGTTTTGGGATGAAGAGAGGGAATTCAGGGATTTTGGGGCATCTTGGAGAGCTTTGTGTGCTTTCCATGCACACAGCATGAGATAAAGAACACAGCACGAGGGAAAGAACTCCCTGAGCTGCTCTCCAGCAGGGGAAAGCCAAAAGGTGAAGTGACAGGCCACAGTCACCAGGTGAGTGCCCAAAGTCACCWGGTGRGWGCCCAAAGTCACYGGGTGACACCTCAAAGTCACARAATCACTGGGTTGGAAGAAACYTCCAAGATGATTGAGTCCAACCCAGCCCCAACACCTCAGTTAAACCCTGGCACCACATCCAGGCTTTATTTAACACACCCAGGSATGGTGACTCCCCCACCTCCCCTTTCAGACTATTCCAGTSCTTTATCACTTTTTCATAAATACTTTTTCCTAACATCCAGCCTGGATTTCCCTTGCTCACCTGATCAGGGCCCAAAGTCCCTGGGTGAGTGCCCCAAGTCCCTGGGGTGGAGCTGAGCTGAAGGCTTTCTGTGCCTGATGCTTTGATAGCAGGATGCTCTTTGCTTTTGCAGTTTCATTTGCCTGGAGTTTGTATTCTGAGTGCTCTGTAACTTGGAGAAGCAGCCTCTTAAGGTTGGAGAGTGACTCAGCACATCCACACAGAGGTCTGCTCAAGGAATTTCAGATTTGCTTGGAAATTTGGGGGAACTAGGGTTTGAACTCGTTTTTCCCTAATGGAGTTTGTCTTTAAAAAAATGCTGATTTTTAATTYGCAACCTCTTTTCCCATTTAACCCACATACTCAATTTTGGGACAAGTGAWGGGGTATTTCAGTAAATGATGTAATTTTGGGATGGCTGGATTTACTGGGTAGGTCCATGMGAAGCATCTGTGCAATGAATAAATGTGAATTTCAATGGATATAACATTTATACAACTTCTTTCCTGTGGAAGGGCAAGGAGGCTTTGATGGGATTTGTGCACTTTGTGTGACTGGAACACGGAATCATGGAATGGTTTGGGTTGGAAGGGACCTTTTAAAGATTGTCTCAGGGGCAGGCAGGGGCACGTTCCCAGGTTGTTCCATGGCCATCCAGCCTGGCCTTGGACACTTCCAGGGAAGGGACATCCACAGCTCCATCTTATCTGTCCAAAAACTCCAACTTTTCTGGCTCTGAGCCTTAAGGAGTGAGCACTTTGGGGAGCAGAGAGTTACCTGTGCCAGTGTCCACTGGGTGTGTGACCCACCTTTCTCTGTGCTTGAGTCTGCTTGSATTTTAGAGGGGAAATTGGTTCAATGTCTTAAATAAAACTCTTTTAAAAGAATGTGTTCTAGTTTCAGTCCTGAGACACTGCAGGTAGTGCTGGAGTGGAGGGAAGCAGAGCAACTGGAGCTGGGGAATACAGATTGGAATAGTTTGTCTTCTGTGGCCACAGCCTCTTAAATTTGGGGGAAATTCGAGAAGACTTCATTGTCTCTTTTTCATCCAGATCAGTCCTCTAGAATGAGATAAGGCCCATAATTCCAGTGCTGAGAGGATGCTGAGGGGCAGCACAGGACATTCACAGAAAAACTCAAGCAACATTGATTTTCTCCCTCTTTTCCCTTCCACCCCCCCAGATCTGTCCATGTCCTAAACGACCTTGCTCTCCCCAAACCTGTCCCTATGCCCAAAAAGAAGCCTCARGATGAAAAGAAAGAATTGATTGTGTGTTCCATCTCCGAGGGGTGAGGGCCAGCATTAACCTGGTGGTGTTACAAGTGCTGGCAAACTGCTGGGAAGTTCCCGCACGGGGTGMAAATCATGGGAGCGCCCGCAGGGAAATTGTTGGGAGAGTTGTTGGGAGGCACAAGGAGCACAAGCAGGAGTTGTGCGAAGGCGCTGACCCCTGGAGCAGCTCCCCTTTGCTCCCTGGGGCTGCCTGCTGCCACCTGCTCGGTGCTGGCACAGCTGTTGGCCGGCCCGGGCAGGGAGGCAGGCTCGGCTGCMGGAGATCATTCCGCATTTTGGGGTGTGTGTGGGGGCGGGCATCGGGTTACGCTGAGCGCTCCGGAGCTGAGCCGCCGCAGGGATCCTGCCGTGGGCAGCAGCAGGGGCAGGCCTTGGGGAGCTGCCCCCGATGGCATTGCCAGGAGTTCTTGCCACCCCTCCTGCAGTAAATCACCCGGTGTCACTCTCTGTCCCCTCTGTGCTCGGGTGCTGCCCTGGGTGTGCCCTCCAGCACAGCCTCAGCTTGGGAATCACTTCTGGAATCACTTCTGGAATCACTCTCCCTCCTGATGCTTCTCTTCTTCTCTGTTCCCTTCTGCTCCTCCTCGAGTTTTCCCTCTCCTTTTTAACAATTTGCTCACTTCTGCTTGTGCCCTTTTTCTCCCAGGTCACTGCCAGCACCTCTCTTACTGTGATTTGCTCTGGTGTTTGTTCTTTCTCCTTTCTCTTGTCCAATAGGAAAAAATCCCCATTTTAACACTAAAACCTCTTAAGGGACCCCAAGTTTTTAATTTTATGTGCATTCCCCCAGAGCATTACCACAAACCAATACAACATAGAGGTTTCTTCTCTGTCTCATTCACTTTTGTATTTTCCCTTGAATTCTGTATTACTTTAAGATAGATGTACACACACAAAAATGTGTTTTTCCTTTTTGGCCAAACTGAAAGATGAACTGAAGTTCCCAAAGTTAATTTCTAAGCAAAGGTATTTTCACTGGATAAGCTGTGAGCAGAACCTGCTGATTCCAGATGCTGAATTTTGGAGTGAAGATGCTTCATTTTCTTCTTCCTGCTCTACAAAGGAGACATAAAACATGTTTTTATTTCACACAGCCACCAGCTTGGCTAGTTATGTTTAAAACCAAACTCTTTTGGAAATCCCAAGCTTGCTTGTCCTCTTAAACAGATGACCAGTTTCACATCCATGTATTCAGATCCACAATATTTTAGCCCAAATTATTGAAATCTTTGATCATTGTTTACCTGGTGGTTGGGAAAGCAGACAGAAGTGCTCATGCTTTAATATCTGAATCCATCCATTTGATTGTCCATGCATGTTTTAACAATCCAAAGTGACTTCAAATAAAGCTGGGAAATTGGGCAATGCACTTAATCTTTATAGCAGGAAAAAAAGCAGTGAAATTCTTCAGCCCATCCCCTTTGAGGTTTTGGGTGGACTGAGGGCAGGAGCTTGGGAAATACCCAGCAATTCCTGCTTTCTCCAAGCCAAATGGGATCGACAACATCTTTGGAATWCTTATATGATAATAATAAACAGAAGTGAGAGTGTGAATGGCAGTGGTTGTCTTCAGAGGAGTTCAGTGCTTCCCTCTTAGTCAGTAAATAAAATTACTGCTCATAAATGCTGCATCTCTGGTGACTTGCAGCTTGTCTGATGATTTTCTTTCTTAATTTTCTTAATCCCTTTGAGTCATTTCCCACTGAACTCTGTCCATCCTGGTTTCTSTGTGGTTTTTTTTTCATGGCTAAAGACTTGTCTTGTGCTGAACTGCTCAGTCCCAGGAGCAGCTGAGGTTCCTTTGGGCACAGGATTCTGTAGCTGCTCTGGTGTTTGGTGCTTGTCTTTCCCTCTCCATCCCCTTCTTTATTSCATGGCACTTCTCCTGAAGCCAGATTTCTCTTTTCCCTCAGTTCCTTTGGGTTGACTGTCCATGAAATAGTTCAGACAAAAATGTCTGAGCAAAAAAAAGGGGCAAGTTCCAGGCCTTGGCTGCRGGATCAGAGAATCCCAGAATCATTTGGAAAATGGGAAAGCCCTCAAAGGTTATCAAATCCCAGCTGTGCCCCGTGGCCACCTTGTCCCCAGTGCCACCTCCAGGTGCCACCTGCAGGGATGGGCACTGCCAGGCTCCCTGGGCAGCCCCTGGGATGTCAGAGCACACTCAGCACCCTCTTGTTGAGTATTTCATAGCCCTGCATCAGAAGTTCCCTTTTTTCCAGCTGTCTTCCATGAAAAGCTCAGCACATCATTCCATGGAATGCACCAGCTCAGTGTCAGTGCARAAGTAAAGATCTGCTGAAAAAGTGGCTTTGTTTTGGAGTCTTTCCATCCATCCCAAGCTATTCTTGGGAGTGTGAACTTCAGTGGGACACTAAAGGTTTGCTTGCCTTTTTTATTTCCTGGATACCTTGGACRTGGCCATCCTGAGTGCTCTTTGGAGAATTATAAGGTTTGCATCTAAAAGCCTTTTTTAAAAAATTTGTCCTCATTTCCTTCCTGCAACCTGCCTTATTAAAACCATTTTAGGAATTTTTATCAGGGAAAAAAAAAATGCTACAGGAAACCAAACTTCTCTGGTAAGGCCCTTATCAACTTGTGATGCTGGCAGAGATACTGTTATTTAATCAAATTGTATACCATGACCTAAATACTTCAAGGGAGAAGTTTGTCAAAGATTTAGTGCAGTGCCTACTTCTTGAACAGATGAGAACTATCTTGGAGAGCATCAAACCAGTGTCAGCTCCACACTGGGATGCTGGAATTGGTGAACTTGTCCCAAAGGTTCAACTTTTTCTATTTCTCCTCATAAAGGTGAGAAATTTGGTTGAGTTAAACCCAAATGAACATGAGAAGTTCTGTTAGAGAGACTTTTCCTGGGCTCTTTTATCTTGCAGCTGCCATCAGGGAATAACCCCAAGTGAATTCCAAACTTCTCCATAGTTCCCGGACCCAAAAAGGGATTGAAGCCAACATGATCCCAAATTCACAGGCTGAGCTKGAGCTGCACATGCAGGACCTGTCCCCTCTGGACTGAGGCAGGGGATTCCTGAGGCTCAGAAAATCATTAKTAATATTAATGAGCAGGAGATAATCAACTTCTGGGGGTCATTGGCAATCATTTCRCTTGAAAGAGTGTCATGGCTTTTTGGTCATTGAAGGCTTTAGAAATGATGAATTCTTTTTGGAGGTATCCATACATGGATGAGGAATTGCTGGAGGAAATTCTAAGGAATTTGGGTGCATATCAGGTTATAATTAGTACATTCTTAGCTTATTTTTTTTAACATTAAAGAYAATGGCTTTATCTGGGGGAACAAATACTCTGAGCTACCAGTAACTGCATTTTTGGGGGTGAATATTTGATAAAATCTCTATTCAGTGTGAAAAGAAATGTACCCAGGAAAGCTTTTGCTGCTTGATCTGCACCCAGGGTCTGTGCTGGCTTTTCTCCCTTGCATCCACATGCTTTTATCACTTGGGTAGGATGCCTGAATTATTCTTAGGGATTATAATACCACTTAAAGAGGAGGAATTTGCAGCTTATTACCTCCCCCTGCCTGGATCTCAGTATACCTTGGGATATACCAAGATTTGCTTTCATATTATGCTTAACAGCAGGGATGGATGGAGGCTGACAAGATAATGCAACAAGACCTTGGAATTGTGAGTGTGAAAAAGGTGTTTTGACTCCATCCCCAGATGATATGAAAATTTCCTGAAGTTCCTTAGTTTATCTCCTTCTTCAATGAGAGTTTTCTAGGTCAGTGCTTCCTTACCCAGGGAATAAGGCCATGGCAAATGTGCTGCAGATGGAACCTAAACCCTTCCTGAGTGATGGGAAGTTAACAAATATCATCCTAGGGATGATTCCTATTTAGTGAAAACCCTCTGGAGCTGACAGGGCTGTGTGTTCTGAGAAGTGGAAGGGCTGGGAGTGAACAATGTGAGCAAAATGTGGGAGCTTTATTTATTCATGTCCTTCATGTGCAGTGAATCTCCCCCTCTGCTCTCGTGAGATCCCACCTGGAATGGTGCTTCCAGCTCTGGGGA
>CADDXX010000666.1:35564-52102 GCA_902810485.1 Alauda arvensis
CAGGCTCAGCTGTGCAGAGTCAGCAGAAAGTCCAGGAGCAGCCAGGTTTCAGTGCCCTGAGCTGCAGCCCTGACTCAGGGCTGGGCAGTGCCAGGTGTGGCACAACAAGGGCTGGGCACAGGGAGGGCTCTGGCAACACAGCAGCCAGATCAGCATCACCTTTGGCTTTTGGGAGCCTAAAAGTAAAGATTTTAATGAAATAATTCCTTTTATTCCCACGGAGTTGAATGCATGTGATTGTTGGAGCCTGAACCTGGCCACTGTCAGCTTCCAGAGCTGATGAACTTCACAGGAACTGCTGTTTGAAAGTGTTGAGCAAGGATTTTAAAGCTGGTGCTTCTCTCCTGACATGTCTGGAGAAAGCTGGAGCTGGTGTGGTGTTTTCCAAGTTAAAAGGARCTGGAAGAGCAGTTTGGGAGGACCCAGCCATGTCTGTCCAGCCTAAATCTGAATAATGAGAGGCAAAGTTTGTGACATTGCATCTGTCAGTGGGAGCTGCCAGAGGGGCAGCATTTAAACAGCAGCTCCTGCTGTGTGTGAAAAGGTCCAAAAGTCCTTAAAAATGCTCACAAACCTATAGATGGCTAAAAAAAAACCTCACTAACCCAAAATGTTAGGAATTAGCACCATTTCTGTACAGAGCCAGCCAAAAGTTACACTTGGTGTGATTGGTTTTTTGTGTTTGGTTATTTTATAGTGGTTTTTGTTTTGTTTTTAAATTTGGGAGACTAAATCTGTGCCTATCTCCATGTATTAAAACATTTTGGAAACTTTCAAGACCAAAGGTACTGCTGTACCAGAGCAACAAACATCCACATTGTTATACTTGAAATAACTTTAAATGTTTGAGAGCAACCCCAGAAGTGTCTTCTGCCAAAATGGAGCTGGAGAAGMAGTTTTATTTCATTTAAACACGGGACAGCAGCTGCACAGACTCCTCATGAATATATAAAGTATTTCTGTTTGTTGTGGTCTGAGTATTTTGATTTTTSCAGCTCTAGTCCTGAATGAAGGAGTTCAGGTGGCTGCACCTGAGCCCCTTTCCTTGCCAGGTCTGTGAGAAGCAGAGCCCATTTGTAAATAAAGAATACAACAAAAAATGAGAGTAGAAGCAGTGACCACTAAATGGGAAGAACAATCAGCTGTAGGAATAGCAGGGCTGTAGTAAAAACCTGGRAATGGAGTGGTTTGTGTGGAAACTGGAGGCAGCTGTAGGTGTTCCTGTGATTCTTCTTCCTTTCTGGCTCAGAAATYCAGGGAGAGGTGGGMAGGTTGTGCTCCTTTGGGRCTTGTGGAAGTTCTGAAGTGATGARTGCAGYTCTGGAGCAGGGCATGCTTGGCTTTGCATTTCTCAAGTTCTTTTCCCCACCACAAGGAGCAAAAGCAGGTTTTGTCCATGGAATTGTTGGCCTTGTTGAGGACATCTGTAGGCAAAAAAGCCCCAACAAAATGCAGATAAATCTCAGCTCTGCAAAACATTTCATGTTCCTGTGGATGAAGTAATTTACAGCCCTCATGGAGGATCCACTTTGGAATAGGACTTTATTCCCATGCTGCTGGTGTGGCAGGGGATGGGCAGCTCCAGCTGGAGCATCTTTTCCTTTTGTTTGGTGCAGGGAGGGGAATGCAAATCCAGTGGTTTGACTTTTGTCTGACATTATGAAGTGGGTGGAAAAAAAAGAGCCACTCCCCCTTCTAATGGGAGGTTCCTTATAAGGTCAGTGGGCTGAAAATATTCGAAGTTTGTGCTTCTAAAATTAATAATTTCACTCAGTGAGTAAAGCATCAGATGCAAATTATCTAAGAAATTTTAAGTATTTCAGCTTTTATTGTGGGGCTTTTCTTGCCCTCCTCTCCCCCCTCACTGTGTCAGTTTAATTCTTCCTRAAACCACATTCTTTATTCTGGGGTGCACATGAATAAATGAATATTTTAAAAACCCCAAATCCTGCCTTCTCTGGCTGGATGGGTCAGTTACAAATGGAACTTTTCAGTTCCTTCAGACACCTGGGAAGCAGCACATGTTTCCAAGGGATGCATTTCCTAAACAGGCTGTAAAATATCCTGTGTGATAAAACAATGGTGTGTTAGAAAYCAGCTATTCCAGAGACTCAGACTGGAGTCTGCCTGAGCTAATCCTGCTGTGATAAACTCACACTTGGTTGGATTTTAGGTGCATTTGAGGGTATTTTGGCACCACCACTGGCCACATCTGYAGTGGCCCAGCTTAGGGGACTGAACTGGGATTAATAATTGTGGGTTTCTCCTGCTCCCCATTCCCCCAGTGCAGTTTGTGGGAAGGGCAGAGGCTGCTYCAGTCCTGCTGCARAGAAATTCCTGCTCAGYTCTGCCTGTGCCAGCTGGGAAATTGGGTGAGAAACTCTGGGATTTCAGCAAAGCTGCTGCCACCAGCTTTCACACCTCACSCAGGGCTTCTTGCATCACGTGAATTGAACGTGAGAGTGAAACCAGTCATTCACAGCATCTTCTCAGAGCTTTTTGGAGCTCWGGCAGTCGTTTCAGCACACAAAAACATCCTGGTTGGGCACGTTTTGGCTTGGTTCATGAGCAAAGTCCTGATCTGGAAACTCCCAGTGCAGCTCCTCAGGAGGATGAGGGAAGTCTGCTAGAAACTCAGTTTTGTTGTTGACTTTTCCCCAGTGATGTAGGAAAATGCTCAGTTTCCAAATTTTTGGATGTTCTCTTTGCATGTTGAACAAGGAGCACCTGCACCCCCTGTGTGAGGGTGAGCTGCCAGCACAAGGTGACTCTGCTCATGGAGAATACACAAAACCACCTGAAGGGAGGTACTTGATTTTCACTGCATTATGAATTATAAAACATAAAGATGATGAGTTTTCAAACCTTTGCCCAGAGCAGCYSTGGAAGTGTCCCAGGCCAGGCTGGACAGGGCTTGGAGCAGCCTGGGACAGTGGAAGGTGTCCCTGCCCAGGGGTGATCTTTAAGGTCCTTTCCATCCCAAACCATTCCATGATTCCCTCACTCTGTAATCAGCTAATTAGTGCTCCAGAATCCCCCAGAAATTAAAGCTGGAGAAGGGGATCTGTGACTTTTTTGGGAACAGATGCAATGCTGAGCACAAATTCATGTACCTATGTTTAGCACTCAGTAGATCTGCTGTGAGATACACAGGAACCTGCAGGTGACCAGAAAGGGCAGGGATTTATTGGCTTTTTATGCTGGAATCACAATCTACTGTTAATTTTCTGCTGTGATTTTGCAGGTAAACCCAAGTTGTTGTACAAAGCAGAACTCAGTACAGCATGGCCATTTATTTCATTTATTTTCCCCTTTTCTCCTGATTTATTCCTTGGATAAATCATCACCTATCCTTAAGGTCCTTTCCATCCCAAACCATTCCATGATTCCCTGATTCTGTGCTGAATCTTCAAGTGCTGTTTCAGTGAAAGCATTCAGTGAGGAAGTGTTCCAGAAYCCCCCAGAAATTAAAGCTGGAGAAGGGGGATCTGTGACTTTTTTGGGAACAGATGCAACGCTGAGCACAAATTCATGTACCTGTGTTTAGTACTCAATAGATCTGCTGTGAGATACACAGGAACCTGCAGGTGCCCAGAAAGGGCAGGGATTTATTGGCTTTTTATGCTGGAATCACAATCTACTGTTAATTTTCTGCTGTGATTTTATTCTGGAATCACAATCTACTGTTAATTTTCTGCTGWGATTTTGCAGGTGAACCTGAGCTGTACAAAGCAGAACTCAGCACAGCATGGCCATTTATTTTTTTTTCCCCTTTTCATTCTCTTTAATTATTCCTTAGACAGATCATCCCCTCTGTTGGTCACAAGAGCAGCAGTGAATTTGGGTGTGTTCAGCTCTCAGATGTGTGCTCATTTGGACATTAAACACATGGGGTTTCCCTGTAACAAAGCACTCTGCATGTGCTGGGTGCTGGCAGAACAATGAATGTGGAATTCCTCAGCTTTGTCCCTCTGGGAAGCTGTCASTCACTGAGCTCCCTGTCAGATTTATTAATCTAATTCCAATTGGATTGATTGGACTTCCCATTCCACTCTGCAGTGTTTGAAATAAAACACCACATCTGGGTCTTGGAGGAATCTTTTGCTCAGTTTGTCTYACATCAAACCTCATCATCTGCATAATTCAGATGTCTAAATCCCTTACATTCCAGTATGTTAACAACCCCAATTTCATGGTGGGTACTTCAGGATAATTTTCCTAGTAAATAAATTAAAAAAAAAAAGGGGGTTTCTAAGTAAGTATTTATATTTTATGTTGCTAGCAACAGGCCTGCCTGTGCTCACCGAAGGTCAGTGACCTGAATTATGTTCAGCTCTGCCAGCAGTGTGTGTAGTCATGAGAAATGCAGGGCTTTCTCTCTGTTCCACGAGCAGGACTTCAAAAATGACAAAATTATCATTTTCACACAGGAAAAAAAAACTTGAAGCTGGCTTTGCACAAAGATTCCATGTTGATTCTTAGAATCCAGTGATCCTGGATGAGGAAAGTAAGTCCCTCTGTGAAGGGTTTTAATTAGTAAAATGTTAAAAGTAAACCCCTCCCCAGCAGAGTTCTCTTTTAATTAAATTTTCATGTTAATAATGGTTTTTGCACTTTAACTTTTAGGGGTTTAGAAATGTGATTGCTCTGAACCCGACTTTGATGTGCTCTGAACCCATTGATGTGTGTTGGGTATTGAGTTTTGCAGGRAGGGATGGATGCTCCTGAGGAACACAGGGAATAAAGCTTTCATCCCCAAAGAGGCCAGCAGGGAAAGCAGGCTTGGGCTGGGAGGAAAAGTCCAAGTTCTGTTATTCAGTGTCCCCATCTCCGTGATATTGTGGCTGTAACCTGGAGCAGAACGTGCTCACATCCTCGGGTGTGTGACTGAGTGTGATTTGGGATTGCCCTGAGCAGGGAGTGGCTCTGGAGAGGGGATCCCATCCCCTGGATTTGAGGAGATCACAGGGTGGGAAGGGGAGAGGACAACAGCAAACAAAAGCACCAGGTAAAGTTTTAGCACTGATGATTTCTAAGAATTTCTCTCTTCGTTTAAATAAAAGACTTCAGCTTTTATTCTTCTCTTTGCTCAGCCACTTGCAATAATTTGCTTTTTAACACTTGTCCTGTCATCTGTTCCTCCCTCTCCTCCTTTATTTCCAATTCACTTCTGTTCCATACTGGTGAGGAGATCAAACTGGGTTCTTGGGAGCCCAGTAAATGTTGTTACTGAGGGGATTCTTCTAGTAGTGATCKTACAGACTGTGTGATGAGTAGGATTTGCTCTTGCCTCCTCTTATCATCAATTTATTACCTAAAGCAGGCAGCCTTTGTGCAGCCTGTCTGAAAGGCCTTTGGCTGTAAGAACTTGGAATGCAGGCCCAGCTGAACACTCTGAGTATCAGGTGCACTTTGGTTGTGTCTGTTTAAAAACCCCTCAAACCTTTCCCCTTTTATGCTGTGTGTCTGTGACATTGTTGCTGTCACCGGGACTCACCGGCTTTGGGCTCTGCTGAGATTTCAAACCCCTCCTTGGGGTTTACACTCYGCAATTCCTGGAGTTCTCCAGGCTGGAGAGTTGGGAGGAGCCCGAAGCTGCGGTGGATCCCTGCTCCTGGTCAGCTCTGAAATGCACCAAAGTGCTGATTCCTGTTAATAACCTGTTAATGACTTTCTCACATCAGCAGTTCGTGTCGGTGGCTCTTAAAGTGTCTTCTAAACCCTGGAATAACTCTGTGCTCTGTGGTTACCTCTGCAGCTGCTTTGGGAGCTGAGCATTCCCAGTGTGGAGTGGGCAGGACACAATGGTTGAACACTCCACGATATTTTAACTGAAAATTGCCCCAACTGCTGATTGTTTGAACTAAGCTGGGTTAGGATCGAAACTGGTCTTGCACTGGTGGCACTGGGAGGGGATCAAGCAGTGGTTGAGCTGCAGGGTGGTAAAGAAAGAGAGGGATTCCTTCAGTCCTTGAGCTGCTGCTGCTGCTGGCAAAGGCTTCCTGTAATCCTGGTGTAAGCCCAGAGGTGCTGCAGTTCAAGGGAAAAAGGGATATTGGCCAGAGAGAGCTCTGAGAGATGGGACTGAGGCTCTGTGCCTTGGGGCACCTGCCTGGGATGGACAAACCTGGAGCTGCTGCAGAGAGCCCAGAGGAGGCTCCAGGATGAGCAGAGGCTGGAGCAGCTCTGCTGGCAGCAAAGGCTGGCACAGCTGCCATTGCTCAGCCTGCAGAGGAGAAGCTTTGGGCTGAGCTCAGGGTGGCCTTGCAGGGCCTGAAGGAGCCCCAGGAACCACAGAGAGAGACAATTGCCAAGGGCTGCAGGGCCAKGAGGCAGGGAATGGCTTCCCAGTGCCAGAGGGCAGCCATGGATGGGATGTGGGGCAGGAATTGTTCCCTGKSAGGGTGGGCAGTGCCTGGCACAGGGTGCCCAGAGCAGCTGGGGCTGCCCCTGCATCCCTGGCAGTGCCCAAGGCCAGGCTGGACACTGGGGCTGGGAGCAGCCTGGGGCAGTGGGAGCTGTCCCTGCCATGGCTGGGGTGGCACTGGGTGGGCTTTGGGGTTCCTTCCATCCCAAACCAGTCTGGGATTCCATTGTTAGTTGATTTAAAGAAGAGTTTGCTGTTCCTTTCTTTGTTCCTGTGGATTCCCAGGGCTGCCTGTGYTGGGTCACTGGGCTCAGCTCCCTGTGGGAGGTGTTCACCTGCACCAGACCAAACCTTTCCCTCAGTGATTCCCTGAAGTGATTCAGGCACGACAGGGCCCAGTTTGTAGGAGCTGCTGTGGCCTCCTGGCAGCTGTGGATGTGGCAGTGCCATCCCAGGGCTCTGTGGAACCAGAAAAAGCCTGTGGGGTCACGATGTGTTTTAGGGGCATGACAGCAAAATTTCCCTTTGCTCCTGAAATATCACCACTGCAACATCTGCTCCTCCACAGATCCAAAAAGCAGTTCCTTGTCCTGCTGCCCCTTTCCCCTTGCTTTGTGTGACACTGCGGGGGCTCAGGGACAAGGCCAGCGTGGTGGCACAGGGCAGGCTGTGCCCAGGGTGGGCCAACACCAACACCACCACTGCTCCTCCATGGATCCAAAAAGCAATTCCTTGTCCTGCTGCCCCCTTCCCTGTGGTGTGTGTGACACTGGGGGGGCTCAGGGACAAGGCCAGCGTGGTGGCAGGGGCCAGGCTGTGCCCAGGGTGGGCTGGGCAGGCTTTGAGCTCCCATTGTTGGGGGGAACTGGAGCGAGCGGTGGCTGCTCTCACACTGCGGGGGCTGAGCGTGCTTCAGGCTGCTCACACTCCCCTCAAGTTACATATTTCAGGAGGTGTTTAAATAATAATCACTCTCCAATTGCAGCTGGTCAGTAATCTGCAGAGTTCTCTCAAATTCTCACTCATTCCAAGTGGGTTTGGTGTTTCCATTGGTTGTGGAGCACCAGTGGTGATTTGTTGGAGAACAAGTGTACAACAAATGCTTTGACCAGTCTTAGTTGCTGGGTGTTGTGTTTTGGGTTTTAATTTGATGTTTTTGTTCATAATCCTGCTGTTCTTTTTAATTGCTGTTGGAGTTTYCTTCCTAGAAACTCCTGTCTTTATATCTCTTTGTCTATGGAAAGTACAATTTTGTTTTTCTGAGCACATTTGAATTAATTGCAGCAAGGTGAACCTGATAGTCATCAGGCTATCAGGAGAAACTTTAACATTTCTTTAAACTATTCATGTTCTTCAAACTTAATACATAAAAACTATATGCATTTATAGTTCTATAGCATGCAGATTTGGGGAAATCCCACAAGTTCAGTTGTGTTTTAGGAATATTGTCCTGAATTTCTGTGAAGATGCACACATTTAAGGGCTTGGCAAAGAAGGGTAACTGACAATTTTTTGGGGATGATGTTAATTTTGAGATTTAAGTTGAAATTTAAGTTAATCCTTGACATTTTGACACTTTAAAAAGTTTTTCTAAAACCAGATATCACTGAAAGATAAATCTTTGTCAAGCCTGTCTCTGCTTTTCCCGTTGGAAAACTTCATTTTCTGGTTGCATTTCCTTGCTTTAGCTCGGGGGTTGAACTGAGCACTTGTGGCTGCAGTTTCAGAAGGGAATTCTGATTTTAATTCTCTTTTTCAGTGTTGTTTGCTGCTGGACTGCCCTGGCCCCACAACCCCACAGGATGATATGAGACTTGAAAGAAGACGATGCATACAGGTGATTGGATATTTAATATATAAATACTAATTTATATTAATTTTTACAATGAAAAATGACTGATGTCTGTGGTGTGCTTTTTGTTGCTCTTCCATTCTCTGTCCCCCCAAATCATGGGGCTCCAACTTAGTGGAATATTTAAGAACCTGCAGAATTTTCAAATCTTTCTTTGCGCTTTCAAAACTCTTCTGCACCTTGGAAAACTTCTTCCTCCGGGAAGAAAACAGTTTTCCTGAATGGGAATATTATTTCCAAAGTTTTGATGCTCCTGAAGGTGCCATTTAAAAGGACTGCTTGATATTTTAGGGAGTTCTCCCATCCAAAAATCCTGGAAGTGCCAAGTGCATTTGCAGATTCAATGGCTGATTTTTAGTTTTGCTGGAAATGCAGTTCATATTTCAGCACAGAAAATCATGAGCAGCAGAAATAAAATAAAACTGAGTTTGTCCAGGAGGATTGATCTRATATTTTCTACCCAAATGCCTTTATTTCAACCAGATCTTTGCTTTGCTTGTTCAGCTTTAAACCCCAGGAATTCTTAGGGCTGGAAAATAAATAAAAAAAAAAGCTGGGGAGGTTTCTGTGTGCATGCAGCTCCTGATTGACAGTTTTCAGCTGCATCAGCTGTTGGTGCATAAACAGCTTTGGAGGGTCTGTTTACATGGAGCCTTTGGATTGGGACCAAGATGCTGCAAGTGGAGATTTCATTCCCTGAAAACCAAACTTTGCTCATTCCACTCCTCTGTCTGTGAGCTGTGTGCTGAAAGCTCCACTCAGAGCTGGCCTGAAGAATTCTAAAATCAGGCTGGGCAAAGAAGAGGAGAAGGAAAAAACTTATCCAAAGGGATATTTCATTTTCATGGTTCATTTTAGGCATGAAAAGTGTAGAAAATGGGTGTCCCATCAGATTTGGGGAGCTCTGTCCAGGAGGCAGAGCCAGATTAAAATAGAACCTGAAYACTGAGAAAATGTTTTGAAAGCTTTCAAAAGACTCATCCCACAACTGAAAGGAGAGATGATGTTATGAAATTGTAGCTTGTGTATGACTGTGTTTGAGAGAATTCAGGTTCACATTGCAAAACATCAATCTGATTTCAAACTTCCAACTTGAGCACTTTCAGTTTTGCTCAGAATTTCTGATGGTGTTGAGCTTGTAGAATGAAGAGCTTGAAGAATGGCAATGGAGACAAGATTTTGAAATTTAAGTGGTAATTCTGTCTCCTGCAGCCCMAATTCTTTATTTACAAATCCCTTGATAAATACAGATCAAAACCCAGGACAAAGACCTTTATGCCTCTGATGTGTTGGAAGTTAGAAAACTCAGATTTATGTACATTTGCTGTTTCTTGGGAGAGCCAGGCTTTGTGTGCTGAGGCTCTGAGAATGAACAAGATGTGCAGGCCTTGAAATGAGCCCCTGCCCTGTGATAATTTTGGGGTGCAGTGACAGGAGGAGACATTTGGTGACTCTGCTGATCTGGGTCTCAAGTTCAGAGTGKCTGAAGAGAGCTCAGGCCCAAAACTGAAAGGTTTTTTGGTTCTTTAGGACAGGCTCTTGCATTCTCAAAAGGTTTCTTGAGGGTGGTTGATCAGAGGTGCCTGGTAAWGTCTAAACTTCCTTTGGTTAAAGGGGGGAAGCTTCTACAGATCAATAAATTCTTYGTTATAATGGGCATCACTTCATTGTCCTGGGAGCTGCTCTAAACCCTACAATTCACCACAGCAGAGCTGGGGAAACAAGCCCCTAA
This sequence comes from Alauda arvensis, assembly GCA_902810485.1. Classification (NCBI taxonomy): domain Eukaryota; kingdom Metazoa; phylum Chordata; class Aves; order Passeriformes; family Alaudidae; genus Alauda; species Alauda arvensis. The sequence goes on from CADDXX010000666.1 coordinate 45,516, forward strand.
AGAAGATATTTTCATTTCTGTCATGGAATACTTTAATTTTAGATCACCACTTAAACTGAAAACACAGAAGGGTATTAAGGTCCACTGCTTTTTTTGAAAAAAAAGTGAAAATTTGAAGAAATGGGGATATTAAATGCTGTTTTCCTGTTTGACTCACCAGCAAAACAAACTTACAAACATGTTGAACTTCTCTTTTTGCCCTGTATAATATATAGGACACCCAGCAGAAGGGCACTTCAGGTGCTGTTTGGAGAACTGAAAGGTTTTCAATAATTTTATTGACAGTGGGGAACAGAGGATGGAGTGCACCCTCAGTTTGTGGGCAGGAGTGTGGATGTGGAGAGGGGGAAGGCTCTGAGAGGGATCAGCACAGGCTGATCCATGGGATCCAATGGTGGGAGGGTCCACCAGACCAAGGGTCAGCTCCTGCCCTTGGGTCACAACAACCCCAGGAGCTCCAGGCTGGGCAGAGGGGCTGGAAAGCTGGRAAAGGCCCTGGGGGTGCTGGTGCCAGGGGCTGGACACGAGCCCAGGGGTGCCCAGGTGGGCAAGAGGCCCCTGGCAGCTGGGCTGGGTGAGGAATTGTGTGTGCAGCAGGAGCAGGGCAGGGATTGTCCCTCTGTGCTCCAGGGCTGGGGCCACTCCTGGCTGGAGAAGAGCCCTCCTGCAGGTGACACCTTAAGGCAACACCGCAGATGAAGCTGAGTAAAGCTCTGTATCTTTATAATTTTTTAACAGCTCTTTCACAGAACCCAATCCATCAATTTTTAGACATTTTTCCAACAGTGCATGGGCAAAATTAAAAGAAAATCCTCCAGGAGAGCCCTGAAGGGGCTGGAGCGTGGCCAGGGCAGGGAAGGGAGCTGGGGAAGGGGCTGGAGSCCCAGGAGGGGCTGAGGGAGCTGGGAAGGGGCTGAGCCTGGAGCAAAGGAGGCTCAGGGGGGCCCTTGTGGCTCTGCACAAGTCCCTGCCAGGAGGGCACAGCCGGGGGGGGTCGGGCTCTGGGACAGGGAACAGGGACAGGAGGAGAGGGAAGGGCCTCAGGCTGGGCCAGGGCAGGCTCAGCTTGGCCAGCAGCAGGAATTTGCCCATGGAAAGGGAGCTCAGGCCTTGGCAGGGGCTGCCCAGGGAGGTGCTGGAATCAGCACCCTGGGAAATGCTCAGGAACCTGGGGATGTGGCACCTGAGTCCATGGGCTGGGCAGAGCTGGGGTGATGTTGSACTCTGATGATCTCAGAGGTGTTTTCCAGCCTTAAGGAGTCTCTGAGTCCATGTTTAGGTGTGGATTTTTTGGGGTCTGTTCTGCTTTTCCCTTTGCAATAAGCAAAGCTGGGGTTCAGCTCTTTACAGGAAAAGCCAAGTTTGTGTTCAGTCCTGTTGCGCTAACACAGGTAAAGCCTTAAAATGTGATTTGTGACAAAAAAGTGTTTCCAGAATGGGGATTTTTCATTTCTTTGTCCTTCCCAAGTCTCTCCAGGACCTTTTGGCAAAGCAAGGAACCAAGCACTTCTGGGTGTATTTAGGCTGGTGGTCAATGATCCTGCCCATACTCACCTGTCATGGTGTGGTGGTGGCATCAAATCTGGGATTGTGCTGCTTCCTACAAGCAGGGATTCATCTTGTGGTTAAAAGTTGGTGTTTCCAGAGTTWCTGCTACACCTTGTCCTGCTCCTGTGTCACTCAGTGGTTGGTTGTGCTTTTTCCCTTCCCTCTTTTTTTCTGGAGATTCCTTATAAAAAATCATTTGGTTTTATAACAACTTCCTGGGTTTGACTTTTGTAGTTCTGCTGGAGCCTGAGGAATATGGATCTAAAAACACTGAGTTGTCTGATTTTTAAGCTTTTGAGGAGCTCAAAGCTTCTTTTTGTAACCTTTGTAAGAAAACAGAGGAACACAGTGGTTCCAGCAAATTCTTCTCATCAAGGTGGAATTATCTTGGATGCACCAGAGATGTTGAGAACCCAGGAAATGTGGTAATGGTGGAGTCAAGTTTGATGAGACATTGGAGGTGCTCATGTTGCTCTTAAGTTAAAAAAAAAATTCATTTTTTTGAAAAGAAAAAAAGCCAATCCAATAATCCTCACTGAGGATGCTGCAAGAGCAATTAAACTTTCAATTCTTACACAGATACCTGTCCTGCCCCTTATGAAAATATAAYAAATCCAGGGGAAGGATTTCTGGGAAGTTCCTGGATTGGGTTGAGTTCAGGGCCTGCAGTGTCCAGGTGTTTATTTAATGGAAGAATACAATGGAAATGGAGAATTGGCTCTCACATCTCCTATTTCACATTTTGCTGATTTCACTGAGCTATTTTAAAGGATGTTTTTATAAGTCAGTASTAAAAAAACCCCACAAAMCAAAGCAGAAAACCCCTSTGTTGTTGTGCAGTGAGAACAAAGTGTGTCCATGGTGTTTGGAGCTCACCTGTGGTACCTGAACTGCTTCAGCCACTGGGAGTTTTACCAGGAAAATCCAGACAATTCCTGGACCACCATCGTGTTCTCCCTCCCCTGGATGTTCCTGTGGCAGTGGAGATGCTGGCCCTGCTTCCACTGAGGTGTGGAACCTCCTTCCACTGCAGTATCCCATGGCAAGTGAAAGTTGAGGGCAGAAAATGAAGCTTGGAAGAAAATGTGGGACAGAAAATGAGGCTTGGAACAAAGTTTGGGGACAAAAAATGAGGCTTGGAACAAAGTTTGGGGCAGAAAATGAGTCTTGGAAGAAAATTGGGAGCAGAAAATGAGGCTTGGAACAAAGTTTGGGGCACAAAATGAGGCTTGGGAAGAGCAAAAAAGTTGCAGGTGTTGTTTCCCTGCTGGTTTTGTTCCTGGTGTCCCTGGTTCCAGTTGGATTTTGTCTGGCTGGATCCTCCCAGGGAGTTTTTGGTGAATATTCAGCTCCTGGCTGAGAAAATCACCACRAGTTTGCCATAAACAGAAGGTCCCACAAAAAAATCACAYCCCAAACAAAGCTGCTCAWGAGGAGGGAAGTTGGRAATSCAAGCAGCTCAKGAGGGTTTGGATATTCCCAGGGCTRAATCYCAGSTTTTCCATGGATAAACCCMTTTGCAGCAGGGCTTGGTGCTGGTTTTGGGACTGCTCAGACTGAGAGTGGAAGTTCTGCTGCTCAGAGATGGAGTCATTGACCTCAATGAATGATAACCTTGAAGTCAACAGACTAAATTAATGCTCCACTTTCTGCATTTGAGAGCAGCAATGTGAAAACCTGGACAGCTAAAGTTAGATTCCTGCATCCATATTTAAAAAGAAGTTGCCTATTTAAAAGAAAAGGGGTTTGGTTTTTTTTTTTTTTTTTCTTTTCCCCTCCTCCAGAATGGCTCAGTACCTGTGATATTGAAAACTGAAGTTTTCAGCCTCAGCCCCCATCTAAGAGGAAATAAAAAAATCCTCTTCCAGGATTTTGGCATGGAATTACAGCCTGGTGATTGGAGGATGCTGTTTTCCTTATTCAGGAACAGACCAGAGCATCTAAACCAGAAAATCTTTAGTTGCTGCTGCTCTTATATGTAGTTTTAATACTCTGGAAAAGTAATGTCTGTTCATGTTGTGACCCTCTTTTAAAAACTTTTTGAGATAACTTCCAGTGAAATTTTAAGTTGTGAGGAGATTTCTTTGTTGCAAGGCTGAAATTTATTTCTGTTGCTGATTTCTACGAGCAAAGAAAAAAAATTCATTTTGAACAAAACCGAATTAAAATTTGGATCAAAAATTGCAAAAATAACTATTAAAATTATTTYGCATTTCCTGAATGATTGCTCAGTGCACTGAGAATGAGCATTGCACTGCAAATACAGAGTCTCTCAAGTCAGAGTTCAGTGTGGGAGCAAGAAGGAAGGGTTCTCTTGGGCAGGAGTTGGTGAGRGGGAGTTTGGAGTCTCAGAATTGTGCCTTGTGCCAGGGATCCCCTGCCTCAGGTGCTGCTGGGAGTGGCCCTGTCCTGTACATCCCATTTTGTGTCCTTTTGGCAGCAGATGTTCCTGGCTTGGGAGGGTTTGAGGTGAGGTTTGGGGTGAGGGTGGGTGTTTTAGGGAATCTCTGGGATTCAGGGCAAGGCTGTTGGTTCACATCCACAGGAGTTTGTGCCCAYGGCCTTGGCAGCACCAGTTCAGGAGCTTGGGCAGCTTTCCAAGGATCCCACCTGAAACTGGTGCTCCTGAAGGGCTCCTGAAGGATTTCATGGAATGCCTGAGGCTGGAAAAGCCCTCCCAGCCCAGGCAGTCCCAGCTGTGCCCAAATTGTCCCCAGCCCAGAGCACTCAGTGCCACCGCCAGGGGACACCTCCAGGCATGGGCACTGCAAAGCTCCCTGGGCAGCCCCTGCCAAGGCCTGAGCTCCCTTTCCATGGGCAAATTCCTGCTGCTGGCCAAGCTGAGCCTGCCCTGGCCCAGCCTGAGGCCCTTCCCTCTCCTCCTGTCCCTGTTCCCTGTCCCAGAGCCCGACCCCCCCGGCTGTGCCCTCCTGGCAGGGACTTGTGCAGAGCCACAAGGGCCCCCCTGAGCCTCCTTTGCTCCTTTCCCAAYACCCAAAATTCATCACTGGACAAGCTTGACTTCAAATGGAACCACTTCAGTCCCTGAGCATGTTCTGTGTTGAATCCATCAGCAGGGCAGTGAATGTTTGGAGGAGACATCCTTCAGAAATCATGGAGCCAGGGGGAAAGGACCTCTGCCCCCATCCCTAAAGTTATGTTCCTTTGGGGTTAGGTTTTAAAATCYAGACAGACTCCATAGGATGGCTCTCTGAACAGCCAGGCCTGAGTGGTTCTGGGTAAGGATTCTATCTATAACACTTCATCCGGTAGGTGGAGGCAAGAACTGGGCAAATATTGGTCCTAAATCCTGCTGAAATTGGACATTCTGACTTGTGAGATTTGTATTTCTCTGTTTCCAGTCAGGCCTGGTGCCTCCTCTCCCAATCAATCCATCTTTGATATGTGGTTTATAATGTTTATATCAAGCACTTGCAGGCAGTGGTGCCCAGATGTGTTTGCTTGATGCCTGACTGGGATGAAGCTGGTGGATTCCCAGCTTCCCAGAGCAGCACAGGATATGCTCAGCTTGGTGCCAGAGTTTTTTCCTGGYTGTACACAGGGGAGTAAGTTCCTCTCACCAGGTTTTACCAGAGTTTCTGTGTCCCATGGACAGCTTGGACATTTCCATCAGGACACCTTTACCAGCCCCCTGATGTCACTGGGTGCAGCTCTGGCTGAACCCTGCTGGATTCAGGAACACAATTAAGCCTGGAAAATGGAAAACTGGGAATGTTTCCCTCCCAGATTCCCGTGGTGACACCACAGTCTCCAAACCACGTTTGTTGATAAGCTCTTAAGGACAGAGATAAGATTAGAGAGCAAGAAACATCRTTTGTTTTGAGCTGTGACACATCAGATGGAAACTTCTGACCTTGCAGTGGTCCTGGGAAGAGCAGGGAATCCCCAGCCCAGGCTGGATCCATCACTCTGAGGGAAAAGCCTGGCTCCTGAGGCTCAGCTGACACTCACACCCAACCCCTGGGGATTCCTGGCTGAGGGAAATCCCAGAGCATCTTTGGGCACCTGGATTTGGGTTTGTTGCTCTCAGAGCCAGCTGTTGARCATCTCTGCTGCAGAGGTGGGACAGGTGGCAGCAGTTTTGGTCCAGACTGGGGAAAGAGGTTTGTTCTTGGTTTCCTCCTTCCCTCATGGGAATCTCTTGGTGCTGGCAATTTCCTGACAAACTGGTGTTTGTAAATCCCTTAAAAAACTGGGGGTGCAAGCAGAGAGCAGAGTGTGAAGTTCTTCTTTTACTGGTTAATCCTGCATCTTCCAACTGCTTCCTTTTTGTGCATGCTCTTAACTTCTTCATCTCACTGAATCCACTTTGTGAGCAGAGAATCCAACCTCAGGTTTGCCCAACCATCCAACACTTGGCTTTCTCTTCACCAAAATCACAGAAAGTTTTAACATTTGAGCATCTTTTGAGCTCAGAGTTCTGGGGTGAAGTTGCCACTTTGTTTGTGCTCCCTCAGATGTGGTGGAGGGGGATCAGCAGGAAATAATCACCAGGATGCTGTTTGTAAAAGTTTCATTTTTACCTGGTTTTGTRGGCAGTGAGGCCTTTAAATAGAGAAAATACTGAATACTGTGATTAAAGTCCACAATTCCTCAGGACTGCCTTGCCACTCCAGAAAAATAAACTCTTTCTGGCAAGGCATGGAGATCCAGGCATGTTTTTTTTAGCTTAGGACTGACATCTTCATGCTCCTCCAAGGTCCTGGAGATGCCTAAAAGGAATGAACACTGGTTCTCCAAGATTGTATTTTATTATATATTACATATATATRATGTATTATATAAGATTTTGTATATTGGTAAAAGTATCTCTGATTTCAGCTGCCTTATTAATGTGAGTTCTGACTTGCTGCTGATGCCTCTCAGTAGAGCAGATGCTCCTCCATGAGTTGGCTTGAATATAAAACTGCTTTTATCTTCATSTAGGTATGGAATAATGGCTTACATATCTTATATCAGTTTATAAAATACAGAATAAATTAAACCCCTCAGCCAAATATATTTACCAAGTTTTGTGC
>CADDXX010000666.1:55740-78636 GCA_902810485.1 Alauda arvensis
GAGGAATCTTCATGACTTCTCTGGTGAAGAAAAGAGATTTTCCTCAGAAAAAAATAGGAGATGTTGGGAAKTCTCCCCTTACCCTTTTGTGGGGCAGAAAAATCAGGGAAGTCCCCTGTGACACCTTCTGCTCGGACATGGTCGGGCTCTCTGGAGCTGCTGAGAAATCCCAGCACCCCCACAAATTCCTGGAGAAGTCTTGAGGAGCTGAGTGAGCTCTGAGTGACATTTGGGAGCAGTTCTGTGCTCYCTTGGCCAGCAGTGCCCAACAACAACAACACCGTGGTGCTTCCAGCCCAGATGCTTTGGCAAAGCCCAGCCCCGGGTGTCGCCACTGCTTGGCAGAACAACTGGTGCTGCAAAACAGGAGCAGGTGCTGTGGGCTTCKTGTGCTCCTCCTGCACCAGGGCCCTGCTCCCTGCTGTGGTTCTGGGGCACAAGTATTGCTCCTTCTTTCTGGTGAGGCTTTTAAATTCTTGGATGGATTGGTAAAAAGTTGGGCTCCGTGGCAGTGATGAGAAGGGTGAGTTATGTGGCTCTTTGTTGTGTTTTACAAACATCTTAGAGGTGGCAGATCCTGGGCTTSTTTTGTGCCTTTTCCTCCAAATTCGTGGAATCATGGAATGGTTTGGGTTAGGAGGGACCTCAAAGCCCATCCAATCCCACCCCAGCCATGGCAGGGACAGCTCCCACTGCCCCAGGCTGCTCCCAGCCCCAATGGCCAAGCTGGCCTTGGGCACTGCCAGGGATGCAGGGGCAGCCCCAGCTGCTCTGGGCACCCTGAAGTCCCATTTCTTTGGGGATGGTTTGACATCATTGATGTCCTGCTGGGGTGACATTTTTTAAAGTTACATTTCTTTAGGATGACATTTTTTGGGGCAACCTTTATATGGGGCAACATTTCTTTGGGGTTTCATTTCTTTAGGATGGCATTTCTTTGGGGTGATGTTTCTTCGGGGTGTCATTTCTTTGGGGCAACATTTCTTTGGGGTAACATTTCTTTGGGGTGTTCTTTGGGGTAACATTTCTTTGGGGTATCATTTCTTTTGGGTAACATTTCTTTGCACCCTTTCTCAATCCTCTTTTCCCAGCGCAGCCTGACCCAGCCCTCACTCCAGGGAGTTTTCACTCATGGCAGGAGGGCACTTCCAACTTGTGCCCTGTTCTTTCAGCACCTCCCTGCCAGGGAAGGGTCAAAGGCTGTTCACAGGCTCATCCTCAGGTGTGTGTGCAGAGTCCTGACTGTGCCATGCCTGGAGCTGGGTGTTCTGTTCCCTGAGATCACTCCCAAAACCTCAGTGCTGAAGCTTTGGAGCTCACAGATACCCAAACTTTGAAATAAAGAGTTGGTGTGTTATTATTTCACTTTTCTGGATTTGCAGTGACTTCACCCCTGGTGATGTGACTTTGTAGGAGGTCGTGGTTCCTGGGCATTGCAGGACAGTCGTGTCTGGTGCCTGTAAATGTTTGCAGTGTCCTCAGGAGCTGGGAACATTCCCTGCCCACACCAGGGCACAGTTCTGTTTGAATTAAAAGCCTTTAGGGGTTAGAACTTCATTCACATTTCTGCTGTGAGCAGGACTTGGGGTGATCTTTACCCAGAGCAGAGTTGTTGGCTGAACATTGAAGAATTCCTTCTGTGTTTGGTGTTTAGATCCTGCAAATAATTTTCCATCATCACCTTTCTTTGGAAACATCCAAGTGGGGAAACCCCAACCCAACACCAAACCATGGCAAATCATCCAGTCAGCTTTTCCTTGGTGTGGTTTAGAGATCCTTCAGGAAATGCTGGGGTGATTCCTTTCCTCCCTGGAAGTCACCTGGTTTTTTTTGGTGACTTTTTTGGTGGCCAGGGTGCACCAATTCCCACATGGATGCTGCAGCTGCAGGTGACAGGCAGCTCTCAGGAGCTTGTTCTGGGAATTGGCATTCCAGAAAAACCAGGGACTGCTGGAAGGAGAGGCTCAAATGTTCCAGGTGGAACAGGGTGTCTTTGGTTTGGCATCTTCCATGATGTCCCTGCAGGGGACAAGTGGCACTTCTGGGAAAGGAGAAGCCCAGTCATGGCAAATGGGAGTTTTGGTGAGCATAATCAGATTTATGGATGCACATCAGCTGAAGGAGAGCAGGGCTGGATGGGATTTTGGGATTTAGGAATTGTTCCCTGGGATGGAATTCCCAGAGCAGCTGGGGCTGCCCCTGNCCCATTTCCTTGGGGACTGTTTGATAACTGCCCTCACTGATGTCCTGCTGGGGTGACATTTCTTTAGGGTGACATTTTTTGGGGTAACCTTTATATGGGGTATCATTTCTTTGGGGTAACATTTCTTTGCACCCTTTCTCAGTGATCTTTTCCCACCAGAGCCTGACCCAGCCCTCACTCCAAGGAGTTTTCACTCATGGCAGGAGGGCACTTCCAACTTGTGCCCTGTTCTTTCAGCACCTCCCTGCCAGGGAAGGGTCAAAGGCTGTTCACAGGCTCATCCTCAGGTGTGTGTGCAGAGTCCTGACTGTGCCATGCCTGGAGCTGGGTGTTCTGTTCCCTGAGATCACTCCCAAAACCTCAGTGCTGAAGCTTTGGAGCTCACAGATACCCAAACTTTGAAATAAAGAGTTGGTGTGTTATTATTTCACTTTTCTGGATTTGCAGTGACTTCACCCCTGGTGATGTGACTTTGTAGGAGGTCGTGGTTCCTGGGCATTGCAGGACAGTCGTGTCTGGTGCCTGTAAATGTTTGCAGTGTCCTCAGGAGCTGGGAACATTCCCTGCCCACACYAGGGCACAGTTCTGTTTGAATTAAAAGCCTTTAGGGGTTAGAAMTTCATTCACATTTCTGCTGTGAGCAGGACTTGGGGTGATCTTTACCCAGAGCAGAGTTGTTGGCTGAACATTGAAGAATTCCTTCTGTGTTTGGTGTTTAGATCCTGCAAATAATTTTCCATCATCACCTTTCTTTGGAAACATCCAAGTGGGGAAACCCCAACCCAACACCAAACCATGGCAAATCATCCAGTCAGCTTTTCCTTGGTGTGGTTTAGAGATCCTTCAGGAAATGCTGGGGTGATTCCTTTCCTCCCTGGAAGTCACCTGGTTTTTTTTGGTGACTTTTTTGGTGGCCAGGGTGCACCAATTCCCACATGGATGCTGCAGCTGCAGGTGACAGGCAGCTCTCAGGAGCTTGTTCTGGGAATTGGCATTCCAGAAAAACCAGGGACTGCTGGAAGGAGAGGCTCAAATGTTCCAGGTGGAACAGGGTGTCTTTGGTTTGGCATCTTCCATGATGTCCCTGCAGGGGACAAGTGGCACTTCTGGGAAAGGAGAAGCCCAGTCATGGCAAATGGGAGTTTTGGTGAGCATAATCAGATTTATGGATGCACATCAGCTGAAGGAGAGCAGGGCTGGATGGGATTTTGGGATTTAGGAATTGTTCCCTGGGATGGAATTCCCAGAGCAGCTGGGGCTGCCCCTGCATCCCTGGCAGTGCCCAAGGCCAGGTTGGACATTGGGACATTGGGAGGTGTCCCTGCCATGGCAGGGGTGACACTGGATGGGTTTTGAGATCCCCTCCAACCCAAACCATTCTAGGATTCTATAAGATGCAGACAAAATTTACTTCTTTAAAATTTGCACAACTCTGATACTTTGGTACTGTTGCTCTCATCGTTATTATGAGTGTGAACAAAACCCCAATGTTCATTGTTAGCTTTAAAACCTGCTCAGATTAATATTAGGAATTATTATAATTTCTAATAATATGTAATTATTATAATTCCTAATAATTCATAATATTAGGAATTATTATATTAGTTTATATTAGTAAAGTCTTAAAAGGAAAAATGCAAGTTACTCCTCAAAAATAATTTTATTAAATGACAGTATTACTGTAAAGGAATAATTATATTTTTTGTTCGGTTTTTTTGGATGATTTTTGTTGTGTTTTAAATTTTTCTGGGCTGAAATTTGTGTGACTTGAGAGAAATCAATCCAGTTTACACTGAGCCCCACTTTGGGGTCATATTKGGATTAGTGAACTTTGGCACCCCCAGTTTTTGGTGGTTTCCAGCTGGAAGTACAGATTCAACCACACTTAAGTGTTCTTTTCTCCTTAAAAGCTGCTCCTTCAAGGTGAGACAAATCAAAAGAAGTAATTGCTCCAACTTAAAAGTGTGTGTACTAAATACAGGAATTATCACAAAGGCAGGAAATTGGGCTTTCARATGAGTGCTTTGRAACTGGGAGGTYTCATGGACTTTTCAAYCCCCTTGCCTGGATTTATTTCTGATTTTTTTTAGGATTTTCTGTGCTGAGCACTAAGCTGGGTATGGAAATATCGAAACTTTTTATTTTGAATGATTTCTTATTTAATGACTTGAGAACTCTGAGTGGAGTTTGTCGGATCTGGCYTCAGATTCCTGTTACAGGTGTCAGAATATCAGTTCTCAAATAATTGAGAACAGAAAAATGATTTAGGTACAGTTCATGATCTGTGAGGATTTTATGGAATAGTTCTGGTGCTTCCAGGAAACTTTGGAGTGAGGAAAAAACCTGGAATGCTTTGATTTTATGAAGTGTGATATGGGTTAATAAGGACAGCGTGCCTAAGGGTTGTAAAGTGTTCTGGTTTTTAGGATCTCCATCACAGTTTGTGTTATTAATAGAAAATATTCTGAGTTTTTAGGAATTCCATCACAGTTTGTGTTACTAATAGAAAGTATTCTGAGTTTCTAGGCACTCCATCACAATTTGTGATTCTGGATTTTAGGAACTTTATCAGAATTTAAGTTATTTATAGAAAGTATTCTGAATTTTAGGCATTTCCATCAGAATTTGTGTTATTAATACAAAGTATTCTGGTTTTTAGTAACTGTCAGAATTTGTGATTCTGGTTTTTAGGAATTCCATCACAATTTGTGTTATTAATAGAAAATATTCTGTTTTTTAGGAACTCAGTCAGAATTTGTGTTACTAATACAAAGTATTCTGGTTTTTAGTAATTCTGTCAGAATTTGTGATTCTGGTTTTTAGGAATTCCATCACAATTTGTGTTATTAATACAAAATACTCTGTTTTTTAGGAATTCCGTCAGAATTTGAGTTATTTATACAAAGCATTGTGGTTTTCAGGAACTCTGTCAKAATTTGTGTTACTAATACAGAGTATCCAAGCAGTGCAATGTCTTCAAATACAACAGAACTGCTCTGCAGCCAGAATTTGAGTGCTATAAATTTCCCTTGGAGTGACATGAACTGCTTCAAAATCACCCATGAAGTCAGGCAGGGAGGGAATTCCCTGGAATCATCACACCAGCAGCTTCCCCATAATCAAGGTGGAATTTTTAATGATGGATATTTCTTTGCAGTTCAGTTTTTCACTTACAGAGCCCCTCTGTGTGTGTTGGTCCTTAAAGGAGTGTGATAGGTTAACAAAAATCTCAAATCCAATCCCAAAAATCCCAAATTGTTTGGGATTAGTAAAGGAAAAAAAGACTTTTAATATCAATAAGGCTGTGCCAAATCCTGCAAGTGGAAGGAGGGGACAGCCCAAATTCTGAAAATACACCCTTGCCCATGTGCCAAGTTCTTTTATTTTTACAGTTGGTTTTATTTTAAAATTGTCATCGCTGCGTTAGATGAAATCCACCTTTATTTATGGCAGACACCAGAGCTGGGTGGATGTCACCCAGCGAAATAGTTGGGATTATTTAAGCAAGTTAAAAAGATTCTGCATCAATTCCTCGCCCTGCCTGTATTCAAACTACAAAAGTACTTGGAGATCCTCCCCCTCTCTCCTGAAAGCCGTTCTCTTTGGTCAGGTATTGAATAATTTATATCATGTGAGACTCTTGCACATGATGTATTCATCCCTTGTTTAGCTCTTACATCCATGCTTTGGCATGCTGGCTGTACATTGATAYGGGAGATGCTTCCCATTTTTTCTCTACCAACTGTTTAAATATATCTTGTGCCTCAGTGGCTACAAATGGGAAATAGAATAATTCAAGTAATTTCCCTTGATGGGTTTTTATGCATAGGAAAAGATTTATTTTTAAATTTTTTTTTAATACATATCTRTTTGTACAAAAGGAGAGCTTTAAAAACGATGCTGATATTTCTGCTAACTTTGTGTGCAGCTGGAAATGCGGGTATTGATTTGGGATAAAATATTGGGTGTTTTTCACCTCTCATGCGTGCTGCCACGCAAGCAGGTAATTTATTCCATCTCTAATTAGTTTTTTTTGCGCCGCAAACTGCAAATTGCGAGCGGTGTTCTTTGGAGGTGGGGGAAGGAGGAGGCGCTGCACCAACACGAGGAACTGTGGCTTAAGTGCTGATAAAAGTATTTCCCTGAAAGGACAGCCCAGCCCCGGGATTAGCGCCGCAAAGTCCCGGCCCAGCCCGGATTGCTSGGGAAATCTTGTAAGCCCCTGGGCAGGTAACGCTGCTGCTGCGAGAGCAGCACGGAATAAAGGCAAAAAAATGGGTTTGAAAAGCTGCCACGGGACAAAGGATGGGCGGCGCTGGTTTTGGGGGTGTGTGGTGCACACGCACTGAGGTAGTTCTTGGTGTTTCAAGGGAATATAGGGAGAGATTTCAGGAGTTTCACTGTGGTACTGGAATATGGCAGAGATTTCAGGAGTTTCACCGAGGTACCAGAATATAGGGAGAGGTTTCAGGAGTTTCACTGAAATATAGGCAGAGATTTCAGGAGTTTCACTGAGGTACTGGAATATAGGGAGAGGTTTCAGGAGTTTCACTGAGGTGCTGGGATATGGCAGAGATTTCAGGAGTTTCACTGAGGTACTCGCTACTGTTTCAGGGCATGTTAAGAGGTATTTCACTGAGGTAGCTGCTGGTGTTTCAGTGAATACAGGGAGATATTTCAGGAGTTTCACTGAGGTATTGGAATACAGGCAGAGGTTTCAGGAGTTTCACTGAGGTACTCGCTGCTGTTTCAGGGAGATGTAAGAAGGTATTTCAGTAGTTCCACTGAGGTAGCTGCTGGTGTTTCAGGGAGATGTAAGGAGGTATTTCAGTAGTTTCACTGAGGTAGCTGCTGGTGTTTCAGGGAGATGCAAGGAGGTATTTCAGTCGTTTCCCTACTGCTCAAATGTCCAAAACGAAGTTGTTGAATGAGGGAGCCGGTGAAACTTTAGAGGTTCTGTGGGAACTGACATTTTGGGCGCTCGGTACATTCAGATTCCCCGTTCCAGCTGTGAGAAGTTCGGCAGTCCCAGAGCCCCCTGTTAAACACAATTCCTTATCCGTGCCCCCTCTGCCCGTGCCCAGGTGCGGGAGCTGTCCCCGCTGTGCCCGGGCACCGAGGCCACCCCGTTGGCTCCGGGGGGGTCTCCGTGCCCTGTCCCCCTGTCCGGTGGCACCTTGGCGGAGCCCCGGAGAACAGGAAGCACCCCCCACCCCGTCGGCAGGTGAGTGACTCGCAGCGGCGCTGGCACATCGCTGCCGGGCTCGGCAAAGTGCAGTAAAACATGCCCGGCATCGCTGCGGCCGCCACGGCGTAGAGAGAGAGAGAGACAGAGAGGGGGAGAGAGAGGGGACAGTGCTGCTGCTGCTGCTGCTGCTGCTGCAGGGACAGCCGGGGGCTTCCAGAGTAAGTGTGTCTGTCACTCTTTGCATTTGCAGCCGCCGGGTTTGCACATCCGCATCCCCCCCGCGCGTGGGAAGGGGATCTCCCCAGCAGCCCTGCGAGCCGTGCTGGTCACTGATGGATTCACGCCGGCACAGGCACAGAGACACCGAGATGCTGGCAGATTATCTTATTATTATTATTTTTTTCTCCTTAAAAATCGGTCAAAAGAAAAAAAAATGCTTATTTCTCGTAGGGATGCTTCAGCTTCGCTCTCGTGTTCAGTCGTTTAGCGGCGGTGGAACGAGCTGAAATTTCAATGCGCTTAAAATCTGTCGGGAGAGGGGGTGAATTATAATTGTAATAACAATAATAAAGGAYGTTGTGTCTTTAGGGTTAAACCCAAACCAGTGAAACATAAATTCCGATCCTTGGGAAAACAGGGAAGGAAAAAGGGAAGGACAGGAGCAGCCTGACACAGTAATTTTAGGAGGTGACCTGCCTAAGGAAGGCAGCGACAGGGAACTTTGGAGCTTTTTAAAGCCCCGGGAAGAATTCCAGCGGGGCTCTCTCCCACCCGCCGGCATTGGGAGGGGGATGTTTCACATCCCAGCCCCGGAGAAGGCGTCCCGGAGCCGGGCAAGGCGAAATCCTAACGCGGGGCGCGCTTATCCGTAAATCCCGTGTATCATGGCTGCGCCGCCCTGCCCTTGCTGTGGGGGTGAAATGTAGAACATGAGCCTGATCCTCGGGAGATGGAGCTAATTTCGCCCTAAACTGGAAAGTGTTAACAGCGCCCGGCGAATGTGACAAAGCTCAATCGCGCTCCTTGTTTATGGAGCCCGCGCCCATTGGCCGCCGCGCGCCAGCTCTGCCCTGGCAACTGCGCGCCCGCATTTGCATAGCGCGCCGCCATTGGCCGGCGCCGCGGCGGCGCGGGCCAATGGCGCGGCGCGGCGCGGGGTGGGCTATGCTAATGAGGCGCTGTTGCTGGGGCGCGCTGCGGCAGCCGGGGATGCGCTCTGAGGGGAGCGCCGGCATCGGCTTCCCCCTCACGCGCGGGGCCTGCGCGCTGCGAGCCGCCCTCACGGCGGGGCCGCGCCGTGCCGGGCCGGGAGAGCGGCCGGGCCGGGGGCACCACCGCCTCACCTGGCTGCTGTTTGCCCCCTAGAGCCCCTCTGTTTCCCCCCTCATTTTTCCTATTTTTTCCCTATTTTTTTTTTTAATCAAATGCTTTAAAGTAGCCAGCTTCCCGCAGAAAGCACGGCTGCGGAACGCTGACACRCTCACCTCGCCCCTTCTCGCTGTCCGAGATCTGAATCTGATTATTCTTGAGCATAATCTATTTCTGGAAGACACACACACACACTCACCTTTCAAAAATGGTGTATTCACATCCCACCCGACAAAACCCCCCTAAAAACTCCACACTAAAAACCAAGCCCCTCCTCAGCTGTTAGTTGAGTCCTGTTTTTTTTTTCTGTCCTAAATATCATTCCTGTCTAAGAATATTGGGGAATCTGAGCTTAAAATATATTCTGTTGCTTAAATCTGCATCTGTATCTGTCCTTATTTTTTCCTTTCCCTGCTTTCCCAACCAGCTTTTTCTGCTGTTCAGTCATGGATCACTTTACCTCCTTCACTCCTGTTCCCCACTCCCTCCCTCYGTCTTCCTCAGTGTCTAATTCCTGTATTTTCTTTCCATAACTGCTCACATTCTCTCCTTCCAACTCACTAAAACTGACTGTAAGGTTAATTAATTGTTTGCCTGAGTAAATCCAGCCACCTTCCATGCTAATTTTGGGGTTTTTTCCTTCTTTTCAGCATTAGGATCAATATGTATTTGTGTTTGATACCACCTGGCATTTGCTAGTGATGGTGGGAATTCCTGTCACCAGCAGCTTTTTGGTTAAATCTGATTTTTTTGCTGTGGTGGAATTTTTAATTTTTGGACTGTTTTCTAAGYCCTTCAGAAAACTTCAGGTTCAGCAGAGGGAAATTCAGTTTCTCTTGGATAAAGCCAATGTTTTCATAGAGAAACGTAGTGATTTCTAGAACTAAAAGCTTAGATTTAATAAAACTTGTGTGTACTTGGAGTTTGCTTGAAGCCTTCCAAAGAGTAGAAGGTTAGATGTTCTTTTATGGCATGTTTAGGGATAAAATCGTGTCAATTTGAACTTTATATCACTAAATTTCTGCTGTATTAGGAAATCACCATGGTTTATAAAAGATTTTTCTCCTTATTTACTGAATTTGGCAGAACTTTGTGTTCTGTTTGTATTTGTGGTTTTCACTCGGAGCTGAGGGGCAGGTGTGGGTCTTTCAGCAGGATTAAAAATGCAGAGGTAATTGGAGTTAAGTAATTATTGGAGAGTTTGGAATAATATTCACACTTCAGTTTTTATTTCTGCTTTATGAGCTGTTGTGTTTGTTGGGTCAAAGGTTGGACTTGATGATCTTGGAGGTCTTTTCCAACATTATTGTTTCTGTGGTTCTTTGAACTTTCACCACGATCATAAAAAGTTTATCTCATTTCCCCTTCTCCTTTATATTCCCTCCTTTTAATAGCAGGCTTTTAATTCAATTAGAAAGGATTATAAACCTTAGAATAATTGCATAAAATCACAAATTGCACATGAATTTCTGGGGGGAGAGAAAAAAGAAGCTTCATCACCTCAACCTTGGCACCAGCATCGGTGAACTCTGGAAAAGGAGGATTTGGATAATTTTTATTAGTCAGTTTTAAAGCAAATTAAAAGTTAGGCCTCTTCTTGAAATACAGGTTATTACACATGCAGTAATAAAGTATTGACTGCTGAGATATTGTTTCACTCCCTCATTTGTCATTAAATAAATAAATACRCTCAGGGGTGAATCACCAGCCAAAGTACTTGGGTTTGACCAGTGCCCCTGGGGAGTTGCACAGAGTTCCAGTGGGGCAGGAAAACTTGGGAAGAGCTGGAACTGTGTTAGAAAAGGGGAAAAGTGAGTTATTATTCACTAATAACTCTGTTGGTGTGGAGATAATAATTCAGTTGTTTCCTCTCTTGGAGGATCACATGAGGACAGTGCATCAAAAAGGAGCTTTTTTTCCCCCTAACCTGTGAAGCTGCTCCTGTGTGGAGCTCTGTAAAGCAGGGATTTACCTGCTGGGTTGTGTCCCTTGTCTTTACAAAGTCCTGAATGTACAAAAAAACTTAAATTATGGAGCCCTTTTGTGTTTATCCCGTGTCTTGCMGTTTTTCTGCAGGAGAAAATCCARAGTTCTACAGAAGGAAACGATTGTTTGTGAATTCCAGGGATGCAAAAACAATGACCACTCTATAGGATATATACATATGCAGGCCAGGAATAATTTTATTTGGAGCAGAGGCTGGAGAGTGGCGAGGGATATTATGTTAAACACAATGCAAATCAAAAGMTCTATTGTGTGACCACCTATTCAGTGAGTGCTGCTTCCATTCTGCCCCCTAAAACAAACAGGGCATTCATGGAGCTAAACAGAATCATAACTTATTGACATGGAGGCACAGAATYCAAGCTGGGGAAGGATTCTGGGCTTCCCTCAGTTCTGGGCACAGCTCTCTTCATTTTCATGGCTTTTCAGTCCTTTGCAGGCCTGTCCCTGTTYCCTTGTGGAATTCCAGGTGCTTTTTTAGCTGTGCTTTCAAASAGCTGCTTCACCAGGGCACAAGTGSAAAGGCAGAGGTGTCCCAGAGCTTAATTTGGACTTTGAAAGTTCAGAGTGCTTGTGTTTCCTGTAGGTTTTAGCTGAGAATTCTGGCAATCTTGGGCTTCATTTATTAAAAGAAAAGTGGTTTCACTTTCAAACGTTTTCTCAGTTCTGAGATTCTCCAGAGTGTACTCCAAGTCATATTTATAAGTTAATAAAACACAGATTTATATACTGYGTTGCCAGTGGATTAAATGAGTTTTAGAAACTTCTTTCTCTTGCAGTGGGAGAATTACAACGAGCAGCAGCGTTCAGTCCTTTGGTACCAGATTATTGAAGTGGCTTTTTTTTGTTTGTTTTTTTGGAAGATACTTCCCTGTGACAGGTCTGAGCCCCAGTTTTTCTCCAGGAGAGGGAAGTGGTGTCCTCTGATTGCACAAAAGCCACAGACCACAAGTCCTGCCCAAAGCCCTGCCCAAAGCAAGTCCTGCCCAAAGCAAGCCCTGCCCAAAGCCCTGCCCAAAATCCACCTCCTGCTGCAGCTCGTGCAGGGAAGGACCCGGCCAAGGCAGGCTCGGCAGTGGCACAGCAGTTCATGAACCTGCTCCTGGCCTACTTTTCCTCCAGGCTGGGAATAGATGGCAGCAGGAACTTGATGTCACCTCCTGAGTGCTGTGACCTCCCTGCAGCTCCGGCCAGCAGGAGCAGGAGCGGAGGAATCCTCTTGTGGCTGTGCTGGCCCATGAATGGGGCTGGAGGTTGTTTCTATGTTTAGGGCTCCATTCTGCTCGCAGGGAAAGCAGCCCTTGGCGTTTCTGTTCAGGGAAGTTGGCTCAATAGTTATTGTAGGATAACTTGTGAAGCTGCCATTCTTCATCATTCCCCCCACAATAACAAAGTTCCTCCAGAGGAGGAACTCGTGTGGGATATTTATAACAGGATTGTTCTCTGGAGCTGCCGCAGGTAATTTCCCTTTGTTCCCYGAGTTCTCGCAGCTTTTCCCTGGGTTTCCCTCAGCTTTTCCCACTSCAGACCCAGCAGAGTGAGGTCCCTGTACCCCCAGGTTCTCATGGGGTCACTGCAAACCCTGGAGCAGGGACAATGGGCAGAGCAGGGCTGCAGAAGTTCACCCAGAGTTCAGCCAGGAGTTTGCTCATTGCCTGCAAGATGTTTGTCCCAAACTCATGGCTGAGATTTGTGATGCTCAGGCAGAACTCTGGGAGGTCCAGCTCCTCTTCAGGCTGGGTTTATTTGAGCAGAGAGTTCTCAGACCCAGGTGCTTGTTGCTGGTTGCTGCTTTAGGATGTGCTGCCACCTCTCAGAGGTGGTTGGGTGTTAGAGCAGGGCAGGGATCTGGCTCCCTTTTCCACTCTTCAACAGCTGAGCTGTCACAATGTTCATGGATGCTGAGAGCTTCTCCAAGCAGAGATTTTGAAAAATAAAGTTGACCAGAACTCTGCAAAACAATGAACTTTCAAAAAAAAAAATCTTCTGTGAAGGAAGAGGGTTGTGCAGTTCCTCAGCTAACACAGGGTTTTCTCAAAGTGGCCACTGGGCTGCTTTCACATCACTGATTTAAACACAGAAAAAAGCAACWAGAAGTGCTTCCTTCACCTGTGGTGGCTTAGCAGGGGTTGGAAATAAAAAGATTGAAAGTCTGAAGCTGTCCTGCACAGTGAGAACTGTGCTTGGTCTGTGGTGTGGCCCCACAGGAGCTTGGACTCTGGGTGTGGGGMGGAGAACACCCTTTGTGGGCAATGAGACACTTCACACCTTCATTCTGTGGTCCTGTTTCCTGGCAGGTTCTCACTCTGCTGCCAGCAGATCCCTGAGAGGGAAGAGAGGGAATATCTGCACATGGCTGAGCAACCCAGACATGGGAAGGGAGGGTGGGATAGGAGAGAGAGGCAGGGGAAGGAGCTCAAAACATTTCGGGTCAAAGCAATGATCTTAGGAGGGAAAATGCTGAAGGAGAGGAAGAAGAGTTCTAGCAAGGCAAAGAGAATGGAAAATGGATTGTGCAGAGGAAGTTTCACACTTTTTTTGGAAGATATTTCCCACAGTCTTTCCGTGTGACAGGCCTGAGCCCCAGTTTTTCTCCAGGAGAGGGAACTGGTGATTGCACAAAAGCCACAGACCACAAGTCCTGCCCAAAGTCCTGCCCAAAGTGCCCCTCCTGCCTCATGGATCATCTGAATTCCACCCCCTGCCATGGGCAGGGACACCTCCCTCTATCCCAGATTGCCCCAAGCCCTGTCCAGCCTGGCCTTGGATGCTTCCAAACTTGGGGAATTCCTGCACTGAAACTTTCACAAGTATGAAATAAATGCTGATGGGACTTTGACTGCTTTTACCTGCTTCATCTCACACAAAATCAGCAGGCAGGGAAGTGCTTTTAAGGCTGTTGCAAAGGCTCTGCTATCAGCAAGATCACTCTTTATCATGTCAGGGAACCAAGATCTGCTGCTGCACTCGGGAGATGCTTTTGTCAGTCCTGAAGGCAGATTTGCATCACTCACAGGGTCCAAACTGTCACAGTGGCCCTTTTTGGGGGCTAATTTTTAATTGTGAGGTGAGAAGCAAGAAGACACATTAAGGAAATGTCACTTTCTTAATGCTCTAATGATTTTTGTCTGACTTTGCCTTCTTTTTTTACCTTTCACTATGAATGCACCTCAGTGGAACACTTAGGCAGAAGTGTGACAGAGGGACAAAGAGAGTCACARAGACACTTTGAGAAGCAAAGTAGGTCTTTAATGAGCTGGGTGACAGGAATGCAAAGAAACTTTGAATTTCTGCTGGGATTTTCAGTCCCACCCTGTAGAGGAGCTCAACTCCTGATCCAGAGAGAAAYCTCACTTTGGGAGACTTTTGGGACACTGAGGTTGGAAGGGAYCTTTGGGCTTTGGCTGCAATGCACTGAATTTTTCTGGAYTGATGATTTTTGGGATCCCTCAGTCACCTGCAGCTCTGCCCCATCAGTCAGGGRATGTTTGTGCCTCACTGTAGCTGAGAGGAGAAGGCCAGGGATGTGTTTTACCTCCAAAAATAATGTTTTKAGGAGGAGGTTTCATGTCCAGATGAGTTATGTGGAGTGATGTCAAAATGGGAATAACAGCATCTCAAATGGATGAGGTAGGAAATTGAATCTGCATTGAGTTCTTAAAAATCCATGCAAAAATTTACACMAACTTTTCCAATATTGCACCAATTTAGTTCATTTATAGACTCCTCCATAATCACAGTCTCAAATATTTGTTATGCCTGGAGTTAATAATTTCTTTGTTGCTTGGAAAAATCATAAAATCTGAGGGTTTTGGGTTGGAAGGGACCTTAAAATCWTCCAGTTCCAGTCCCTTCCATGGGCAGGGAAAACTTCCACCATCCCAGATTGCTCAGAGCCTCCTCCAGCCTGCCCTTGGAATGGGGAGGCCCCAAAACACCCATTAAAAAAAATAAAATCCATTTAAAACACAGCTATTTTGAATGACAAAAGCACTTTCCATCCTCACCAAATAAACAAATACATTCCTGAACTTCCTCCACGATGTTGAGATGATGCTTTAAGAAGCAAACCTTCTCCTTTCTAAGGGAACCCATTTTTGCAGTGTCTATTTTCAGAGGGCTCTGAGCTGTGAGCCTCCTCTGAGTGCAAATACACATCAAGGTGGGTATTTTTATGCCTCCCCTGAACTAACATTAGGTAAGGCCTATTTGTAAGATAATTCTACCCACTCCAAATCCATAATCTTCTCCCTTGATGTGCTTCATGCTTAGAGATCTTGGCATGTGTTTGGGGTTTTTTTCCCTTCATTTTGTTCCCAAGGTGGCATCACTTGAGCTCGTAGTGGTTAAAAAGGGAAATTGCTGATTGACTGCACCTTGCTCACAGATATTTCTGTCCTGGGGAAGGTCTGTGACAATCCTGGTGGATTTTGGTGGTCAGCAGAGCCCCCCAGATTTTTTTGGGGGATGTCTGGAGCTCTCCAGATGAGCCACGAAACAATCTCAGAGCCACCAGAGGCTGTGWGAGCCTCCTTGAATGGCAGTGCACAAATGTCCCTGTTTCTGGAGCGACTCCTCGACCTAAAACTAAAGGAGGTCAAGATTTCTATTCTAACCAGTCCTTCTTCCCCCCCAAAAAACATGTCACTGGGTGTTTCTGGAGTGTTCTCCTGGGGTTGGATTAGGTGTCAGCAGCAGAGTCTGGCATGTGGCAAGGGCAGGATTCCATCAGGGAGCTGTGACTTGTTTGTGTTGGTGGCCAGGGCTGTGATCTCCAGGGGCTTCCTGCAGTCACAGGGACAACTTGGAAAGCTGCAATCCCCTGATCCTTGTGGCTGCAGGTCCCAAATTCTGMCCCAGGTGGTTGTTGCTGGGTGCTGACATGGGTGAGGTCACTCCCATTTCGGGGATGACTCAAATACTTTTTTATTTGGGATGGGAACATGGGGATGAGTTGGCCAATTCCCTTCCTAATCCATCTCCTTGCCACCCTTCACATCATCAGAGTGCTCAGGCTCTCATCTTGTCTCTTTTCCTGAGATTTGCTGTGGGACCATTTGTGTTTCAGGCTCTCATCTTGTCTCTTTTCCTCACATTTCCTGTGGCACCATTTGTGTTTCTGGTTTAAGAAGGTTCTTGTTGGATTTATGGCATCACCTTTGGTGTGGGAYTGGCCTCCAAGCCAACAGGGACCTCTTTGGCAGTCACAAACAGCAAATTCCAAAAAATGTTAAACTAAAAAATTGAAATGCATGGGCTTGAATACAGGTGGAGTTGGGAGAAATGGGTCTACAAGAATTTGAAAACTAAAAGTTTGAACCAAAACATCAAGTTACAGCTGTTGTTTTGTGGGATGATTATACTTTGAACACTCTTTTGCTTTCTTTTTTTACTTCATTTTTTACTTGGGAGAAATGGGTCTACAAGCATTTGAAAGCTAAAAGTTTGAACCAAAACATCAAATTACAGCTGTTGTTTTGTGGGATGATTACACTTTGAACACTCCTTTACTTCCTTTTTTACTTTATTTTCAATGTGTAGTGTGTGACTCAGTTTATCCTCARATTTGGAGTGATTTTTGCAGTGTCAGAAGACCCTATGAGTAAATGAGACCCCCACAGGGCCAGAATTTTTGGGTTTATAYATTTGAGCTTCCTGCTTTTTTAGGAACACAGGGAAGGGCAGAATTTTAAAGAATAAAGTAGTTTTATTAAGTTATGTAATTGGCCAGGCATCTCTCTATTCTAAACCCATGGCCTGGGGTAAGAAAATACAAGATTTAAACCTTTGGAAGTGACTGGCTCTACACTTCAGAATTATTTTTGACTCTCTGATTTAAATATTGTTTTGACTTTTACTTCAGTCACCATGATGTTGCTAAGTGAGATTATGATTTTTTTTTTTCAGGTTAAGCAGAACCTCAGAAATTAAAAGAGCAAAAACYAGAGATGCTGGGTGATGTCTCACATACGTTCAGCCATTCTTACAGGGGGGCTCAGGAAATCTTGAAAAGGAAATGTTCCCTGAATCCACCAAGTTGTAGAGATGGAARATGAATTCTTAGTTTTTAATGGACATTTTGTACAAGAGAAAAAAAGTGATTTTCTGTGCAATGTTAACTTGAAATGGTTAATATTTTAATATATCAATGTAAAATGGTGTTTGTTTCATCCATGTTATTGATTTCATTCATCTACTTTGATTTCATCCAGTTCTGTTGCCCTGATAGGTGTTGAGTCAATGGTGCAGTATCAGTTTTCATATTTGAGTTTTCTTTTGACAGAGTTATTTTAAAGAAAGCCAAATCCTCACCTCCTGTTTTTACTTCTTGCGTTTTCTTGCAAGGTTTGGGCTGTAGAGGAAGTGGGGATTTCCCTTTGCTGCTCAGGTGCTTGGCTGTTTAACACCTTCCTTCTAAATTTAATCTGCAGTGATCATTTGGCTTTCAGGTTGCAGCTGCTCTTTGTTTGCTGTGCTTTGTGGGGAGGCAGAAGCACACAGGGCAGGGAATCAGGGTTGGAAGAGCCCTTTGGGATCATCCCAGTGCCACCAGCATCCYCCCTAAACCTTATCCCCAAACAGAGGGGAGCTGCTCAGGCTGGATACTGGATTTTTGATCCAGTAAAGCTGCTGGGAGCCATCCTGAAAGGCAGAACTTGTGTGTTTTCCTGGCTTTTCTGCAATCCATGCAGGAAATTTGTGTGTTTGGAATAACCCCTGTCCAATTCTGACTGAGTTATGACACCCAGGTGGAGGTGTGAGAAAAGGGATGCTCAGGATTGGGAGTGCAGAGTGGTTTGGGTTGGAAGGGACCTGTAAAGATGGAATTCTGATGGTCAGGGACACCTTCCACCAAGTGCTCCAGCCTGGCCTTGGGCACTGCCAGGGATGCAGGGGCAGCCCCAGCTGCTCTGGGCACCCTGTGCCAGGGCCTGCCCACCCTGCCATTGTTCCTAAACTTCTGGACCATCTTTATTATGATTATTCTACTTGTAACCTTTTTTTTTTTTTTTTAATAAGGGGAGAGAAAAGTTGGCCAAGTGGAGAAATAAATAACTTTTAGATAATAGCAATTATTTTAAAAATAATAACAATTTTGCAATCTTTGTGCTGTTTGTTGCTTTATTACTTACCCTAATGGACAGTTGTGCACTGCAGAGTCATTGATTTTGGAATACAGGGAGCAATTCCTGCCCCAAATCCCATCTAACCCTGCCCTCTCTCARCTTAAGGGATCCTTGTGAGAAACCCCTGTGAGCCCAGCAGAGGAAATCCTGGGATCACTCCCTGTGGAACCTCAGTGTGTGACAACCACAGGGCACCGAGGAGAGCTCCAGGATCCAGGAATCTGCACACAGGGCAGCATCTCCAACCCTTCACCTGCTTAACCCTGCCTTTTGCCTTTGCAGGAGGAGAGACTTCAGCATGCAAACCTTCATCTGTTCGGCTTGCACCATCGTTTTCCTTCCATGCTGCTGGCCTGCAGATGGCTGGACAGATGTCCCATTCGCATCAGCAGTACAGTGACCGCCGGCAGCAGAGCATCAGTGAGCAGCAGGTGTCAGCCCTGTCCTACGCCGAGCAGCTCGAGCAGCCCCTCCCACTGACAAACCAGGTATGGGCACAGCTGCTGCTGCATCGGGGAGCTGCTCAGAAGGGGAGGTGGGGAGTGGTTGGGGATGGGAGGGACTTGGAAAGGTGGGGTTCTGCCGCYTGCCGTGGGTAGGGACACCTTCCTTGTAGGTCCTCTRAAAGTCACTTCTCTGRGTGCTCTAAAAGTAACCTGTTTGGGTGTCCTAAAGCTTCTTTGGGTGCTCTAAAAATAACCTATTTGAGTGTCCTAAAGCTGCTTTGGGTGTCCTAAAAGTAAACTCTTTAGGTGCCCTAAAAGTAACTTCTTCGGTGTTTGGGTGTTTGGGTGTCCTAAAGGTTCTTTGGGTGCCCTAAAAGTAACCTGTCTGAGTGCCTAAAACTTCTTTGGGTGCTCTAAAAGTAACCTGTTTGGGTGTCCTAAAAGTAACATGTTTGGGTGTCCTAAAGCTGCATTGGGTGCACTAAAAGTAACTGTTTGGGTGCCCTAAAGTAACCTCTTTGGGTGCCCTRAAAGGAAGTTCTTTGGGTGCCCAAAAAGTAACCTGTCTGACTGCCCTTAAACTTCTTTGGGAGCCCTAAAAGTAACCTGGGTGCCCTAAACTTTCTTTGAGTGTCCTAAAAGTAACCTATCTGAGTGCCCTAAAAGTAAACTGTTTGGGGGCCCTAAAATAACCACTTTGGGGACCCTAAAAGTAACTTCTTTGGGTGCCCTGAAAGTAACCTGTTTGGGTGTCCTAAAACTTCTTTGGGTACCCTAAAAGTAAACTCTTTGGGTGCCCTAAAATAACCTCTTTGGGTGCCCTAAAAGTAACCTGTCTGAGTGTCCTAAAGCTTCTTTGGGTGCCCTAAAAGTAACCTGTCTGAGTGCCCGAAAACTTCTTTGGGTGCCCTAAAATAACCTCTTTGGGTGCTCTAAAAGTAACTTATTTGGGTGTCCTAAAGCTTCTTTGGGTACCCTAAAAGTAAACTCTTTGGGTGCCCTAAAAGTAACCTGTCTGAGTGCCCTAAAAGTAACTTACTCGGGTGCCCTAAAAGCAAACTTCTTTGGGTGTCCTAAAAGTAAACTGTTTGAATGCCCTAAAGCCTCTCTGGGTGCTCTAAAAGTAACCTGTTTGGGTGTCCTAAAATAACTTGTTTGGGTGCCCGAAAAGTAACTACTTTGGGTGCCCCCAAGATTTACTGTGCCAGGCTGCTCCCAGCCCCAATGTCCAACCTGGCCTTGGGCACTGCCAGGGATGCAGGGGCAGCCCCAGCTGCTCTGGGCACCCTGTGCCAGGCACTGCCCACCYTCACAGGGAACAATTCCTGCCCMAMATCCCAYCCAGCCCTGCCCTGGGGCAGTTTAAGGTCATTCCCCCCATGTCCTGTCACTCTAAACCCTTGTGAAACATCCCTCTCTATCCCTGTGTTACACAACCATAAATTACAGGATCATTTTATTCTTATAGGGTTTTTTTAACTAATTAACTGCTTTGTAAGGATGCAGTTAATATACAAAAGTATATGTAAAAATATTTATATTATATATATATATATATATTTATACTATGACTCCAAAAAAACTTTCTGAAGTTGTACCTAAACTTCTGGACCATATTTATTATGATTATTCTATTTGTAAAATTTTTTTAAAATAAGGTTGGCCAAGTGGAGGACTGTGAAAAGCTCTTTTTAAAATAACAACTCTTTTAAAAATGTTTGTGCTGTTTCTAAGCATCTGATTGCTTTATGACTTACCCTAATGGACAGTTGTGCACTGCAGTCACTGGTTATTATTTGGAATACAGAAGTTTGCACAAAATACATTTAATTTGAGTGGGTAGGACTGCTGAAAGAGCTCCCCAACAAGAGCTGCTGTTGCTCTGGATAAGTAGGAATTCTGCTGATTTTTAAAAATTTGTGGAAGCATAAGGACAGGTGGGTTCCCACTAAGCCAGAACCTGAAAATGTGGTGCAGTCTGATGAGGAATGTTTCCCTAAAGAGGATGGAGGTGAAGTGAGTTTGCTGCTCAAGGTGTTTTAGGTAGAAAAGTCTCCAGAACCATCAGGAGATGCTCTGGTGCTGTGGGAGGACACACAGGAGGAGGAAAGGATTAGAGGGGATGAGARWGGCCAGGATGAGGATGTTGGGTGCYARTTTTTGGAGATCTTCRAGGYTTCCTTTCCTGAGGGCCAGTCAGGAGGAAGAGGAACTCTCCTATCTAATAGCATTTAGCTTGAGGATCTACAAAAGCATTTTATGTGAGTTTTTTTAGGTTAAATGTCTCCAARACCTCTACAATGARGTTGGTCAGTCAAGGARAGTCACACCTGAATCCTTTCAAGGYAC
Source organism: Alauda arvensis (assembly GCA_902810485.1). Classification (NCBI taxonomy): domain Eukaryota; kingdom Metazoa; phylum Chordata; class Aves; order Passeriformes; family Alaudidae; genus Alauda; species Alauda arvensis. Next base: position 76,426 of record CADDXX010000666.1, read on the forward strand.
TTTAGAKWCAAACTGAAGGAATTTTAGGTTGTGTGGACATGATCCATGTGAGGCAATAATCAGACCACAGCAATCAAGGTGTCATTCATCACCACCACAATTTTATAGCATCAATCTTCTTGGCTTTGATGGTGGCCAACTTTCTGAAGTCTCCCAACTCCTTGCCTTCCCTGCCTCCTTCCTCCCTTCAGTTCTTGAGCTTCTGCCATCACCCAACTCCCACCAAGAGTTCTCCTCACCAGGCTCCTGTTTGGAGTGGAGGTTTTACCTCAGGGAGGAATCTCAAAGGCTTTTTGACTTTGCACTGCCCTTCTGATTTTATCTGCACAGATCCAGCTGAGATCTTCCTGCTGGTGGCTCTAGACCTGGTCTCTCTGCAGAATGAATTCCTTGTCCTTTATTTTGGGTTGCCCTTTTACAGCTCTGGTTCATCTTGATTAAAACAAAAATACCACCAAACTTTTTTTTCTTATGAAAACCTTGACCTCTGTGGCTGAAAGCTTTGTGCTCTTCTCTCCAGATGTGATCTGCAAACATCTGGGGGTTTGTGTCCCATTGATCCCTGCATGTTCCAGATCCTTTCTTTAGGACATTCCCACAGGAACCCTTGAAGGTTGGATCCTTTCAGTGGTTCCCATCCAGTCACACAGASCAGGGTTGGGTCTGGGAGCTGCAGTTTCCTGGAAATTCCCAACAGCTGGGACAGCTTGGGTGCCACAGCCTAAAAGTAACAGCTTGGGTGCCCTAAAACCAACCTGCCTGGGTGCCCTAAAATGGAGCCGATTGGGTGCCCTAAGAGCAACTTCTCAGTGTGCCCTAAAAGCTCTCTGTGTGCCCTAAAAGTAACTTCTTAGTGAACAGGTTAAAATAAACTGTTAAAAGTAGAATGTTTGGGTGATCTAGAAGTAATTCATTTAGGTCCCCTAAAAGTAACTTCTTTGGGTGCCCTAAAACTAAACTGTTTGGGTGCCCTAAAACTTTCTTGGGTACCCTAAAAGTAACTCCCCTAGACCTAAAGTAACTTCTTTGGGTGTCCTAAAAGTAAACATTTTGGGTGCCCTAAAATAACCTCTTTGGATGCCCTAAAAGTAATTTCTTTGGGTGCCCTAAAAGTAACCTGTTACGGTGCCCTAAAACTTCTTTGGGTACCCAAAAAAAACTTCCTTGGGTGCCCCAGAATATCCCATTTGGATGCCCTAAAAGTAAACTGTTAGGGTGCCCTCAAAGTAAGCTAATTGGKTGCCCTAAGAGCAGCTTCTCAGTGTGCCCTAAAAGCACTCTGTGTGCCCTAAAAGTAACTTCTTAGTGAGCAGGTTAAAATAAACTGTTAAAAGTAGAATGTTTGGGTTATTTAAGAGTAACTAATTTAGGTCCCCTAAAAGTGACTTCTTTGGGTGCCCTAAAAGTAAACTGTTTGGGTGCCCTAAAACTTCCTTGGATACCCCAAAACTAACTCATTTAGGTCCCCTAAAAGTAAGTTCTTTGGGTGCCCTAAAAGTAAACTGTTAGGGTGCCCTAAAATAACCTCTTTGGGAGCCCCAAAATACCCCATTTGGGTGCCCTAAAATTAAGCTAATTGGGTGCCCTAACTTCTCAGTGTGCCCTAAAAGCAATCTGTGTGCCCTAAAAGTAACTTCTTAGTGAACAGTTGAAAGTAAACTGTTAAAAATAAACTCTTTGGGTGCCCTAAAACTTCCTTGGGTACCCTAAAAGTAACTCATGTAGGTCTCTTAAAAGTAACTTCTTCAGGTGCCCTAAAAGTGAACTGTTTGGGTGCCCTAAAACCTCTTTGAGTACCCTAAAAGTAATTAAGTCTTCTAAAAGTGACTTCTTTGGGTGCTCTAAAAGTCAGCTGTTTGGGTGCCCTGAAATAAACCTTTTTGGGTACCCTAAAAATAACTTCTTTGGGTACCCTAAAAATAACTTCTTTGGATGCTCCAGAATGCCCCATTGGGTGCCCTAAAACTTCTTTGTGTGCCCTAAAAGTAATTCATTTAGGTAACTTCTTTGGGTGCCCTAAAAAGTGACTGATTTAAATCCCCTAAAAGTGACTTCTTTGGGTGCCTAAAAGTCAACTGTTTAGGTGCCCTAAAATAACCTGATGCCCTAGAAATAACCCTTCTTTGGGTTCCCCTAAAGATCCCCTTTGGGTGCCCTGTTGGCTGTGATGTCCTGTAGGTGACTGACAGCTCCTTGGAGACCCTTCCCTGC
>CADDXX010000666.1:81747-95050 GCA_902810485.1 Alauda arvensis
AAAGAATCTCTCTTGGAAAAAKAAAGGAATATTATGAATTTCACAGTATAAAAGTATGAGGAAAAGAATTCAACCCAAAACTTTATGAACTCAGGGGAGCAAAACAGAACCTGTGGGAAAGTTCAGACAGGGTCAAGAGTGTGCTCAGAAATGTGTGGCTGTCAAAATGCTCAGTTTTTAAATAAGGGACTGGCTGCAGCAGCCTGCAGAATTTTAATTATTTACAGTTTTTGGATGGTGATAAATCAGATCCTTTTTTTATTTCAGAGTGGAAATAAGATGTTTATTTTTGAAGTAAGCAAGCAAATTTGACTTATAAATTAGAAAATAAACACCCAGACTTGTAATAGGAACTCCCTTTCCAAATTAGAGYCATTTTTATGGGAATATTGATTTGAACTTCTTCCACACTGAGACTTTTCCCTCAAAAATCAAATCCCTGTGCTGCTCATCCAGCCCAGGACAGAGACTGGACCCTGCCAATATTCCTGATATTCCTCTGCCTGCTTTCTTTCACCCACCAATGTTCCCATATTCCAATACCTTCTTTGAGTCAGAATGAAGGAATTGGAAGGAAATATTTGGATTTGAAGATGCTTTAGCAGTGACAGCTGGATCAGGACCTGCTGCTGCAAGGGAACCCAAAGATCCCCTTGAGGTGGGGTTTATTTCATGGGCCACATTTGTCTGCCAGATGAAAGGAAGAAACAAAAAAAAAGTTTTGTAAATGTCCAAGAGTTTGTTTAGGAAACTTTCAAACAGTTTCCTGATGTTTACAAAGTCCTTGTACTTGTAATAAAATTGAATTAATGACTTGTTCCYCCTGCCCACACAGGAGGAGAACCAGAGTTTGGCTTTCTGGGATGGTCCCTTGGTACCTCAGTGCAGGTCCAGTTTCAGAAGCACAAATTCTCTGTAATTTCTTTCTGTGAGACTTTTTTTGGGTCACTTTGATRTGATTCTTTTTTATTTTGTTATTGAGGGAAAAAAAGAGATTTTTTTGTACAGCAACCATTGTAAGTATTAAGTTATCCTATAAAAAATAGAAGGGCAGGTAAACTTGGTGATGGCAAACTCTTCTTTTATAAGAAAAAAATAATTTTTCCTTATAAAAACCTTGACCTCTCTGGTTGAAGTGCTTTTCTCTCCAGATGTGATCTGCAAACACCTGGGGGTTTGTGTCCCATTGATCCCTGCATGTTACAGATCCTTCCTTTAGGACATTCCCACAGGAACMCTTTTTATTCCAGGTGTTGCCATGAATGTGGTGCCACTTGTTTCCYTCAGGCCTTGATAAAAGCAGTTCTGTCCTGTCAATGTCAGTTGTGGAAAAGAAGCTCTCAGGGGACATTGCTGGGACCATCTCTGGGTGGKTGTTYCRYTYCTCTGRTGCAATCCCACCTCCTGTTCTCTCTGTGRTCTCCTTGTAGAGCTTCYAACACAGACCAGYCTTTAATGATGGCAAACTCTCTTTGGTCACAAAAGGTGAATTCTGATTTTTCAACTTCATACCACAGAAKTCCAGGATCATTGAGGTTGGGAAAGATCTCCAAGATGAGTCCCAGCTGTGCCCAATGCCCACCTTKTCCCCAGCCCAGRGYRCTGASTGCCACCTGCAGCCCTTCCTTGGGCACCTCCATTTAATAACTCATTTATTAGCTCAATAATACTGATGGAAAACATACACAGAACGAGCTTTTCTCCAGTGGAATTGCTTCAGTTCATCCTGAGGTTTTGTATCCTGCACCTGGAGGTGCAGGCAGCAGCTCAGGCTGGGGAAGGACCTGAGGGACACGGGGCTGTCCCTGAGCCAGCAGAGTGTCCTGGGGGCAGGAATGGCAGTGGGATCCTGGGGGGATGAGCATTGCCAGCAGGTCAGGGCTGATCCTGCCCCTCTGCCCAGCCCTGGAGGCACCTCTGGGTGCTGTGTCCAGCCCTGGATGCTCAGCACAGCAGGGCCAGGAGCTCCTGGAGCTGAGCAAGGGCCTGGAGCAGCTCCGTGCCCAGGAGAGGCTGAGGGAGCTGGGGCTGCTCAGCCTGGAGAGGAGCCCCAGCTGAGAGGGGCTCAGCCCTGGCTGGCCCTGAGTGTCCCTGTGTGTCCCTGTGTGTGTCCCTGTGTCTGTCCCTGTGTCTGTCCCTGTCTGTCCCTGTGTGTGTCCCTGTGTCTGTCCCTGTCCCAGGGAGCTCAGAGCACCCCCAGGCTCTGCTCCAGGCCCAGCAATGGCCCCAGAGCCAGGGCAGGGGCTGAGCCCAGCAATTCCCTGCACAGGAGGCACAACTTCTGCCCTGGGCAGTGCCCAGCCCTGAGCAGAGCCCAGAGAGGCTGGGCAGTCTCTCCCTGGGGATATTCCAGAGCCATCTGTGAGGGGATGGAGGAAGGAGCAGGCTGAGGGATCCTGAGCCACTCCCCAAACTCCCCCTCAGGCTCTGGCTGGGTGGGACACAATTCCCAGAGCTTGTCCAGCAGGGTTGGACACAGTGTTTGGAGATGCTTTGTCTCTTGGTAATCCTGGATTTTGGTTTTTATTTGGAATTTAATGCAGAATGTGCTGAGCTGGCCCAGTTCCTGTGAACTTCTGGGGAGCTGTACCTGAAATATGGTGACAGTTCATGTGTCAGTCCTGAGGGGAAGATGATGGGGGAGCGTCTTTGTTGTCAGAAGAGATTGGGATTAAACCTCTTGGGTGTAGTGGGAGGAGAGGTCGGAATCTTGGAATTTACTCCTTTCTGAAAAAATATATTATAAATAATTTATATGTTAAAAAGTAACTAAACTGGGTGTGGGTTTTTTTTACTGTCACTTAAAAGAACAACCTGTTGCATTTAAATACCTCATTTCTGTGAGGAGTTTCACAATTTGATGCAGTAACTACACCACTAAATTCCTATTTCTGTTCTAATTTCTGCCCTATTCCCATTGCAGAGGCGAATGCCCCAAACTTTCCGTGATCCAGCCACTGCTCCTCTGAGGAAACTCTCCGTAGATTTGATCAAAACATACAAGCATATTAATGAGGTAATGGCTGCAGCTGTCTTTAATGAGCCCTGATGTTTGTTACAACACATGATTTAAATGGATTTGCTACAAATAATCTCATCAGGAGAGCCAAAAAATGAAGTTTTCTCTSAGTTGTCTTGTTTGAGGTCATGGCTGTGCTGGTCCTGCTTTCTGTCCAGCACACAGGAAATCTTTTATGCTTGCATTGATTTGCTGTTGTTTTATAAACAAWTGTTGAAGTTGTTCAGGTTAATACAGGAAAGCATCAGTTCATTTCAARCTTTGACAATTAAAGGGAATGTGAAGGGGTTTTTATGGTGATTAATGACTTCCTTGGAATTCTTTCCCAGTCTTGTGGGAAGATCAAGTGATAATTCTTGTTTCCAGGCTAGTTAGCATTTTGAATTTCACTGTGTGCTGGGATATTTCTGTTCTTTTGGTACCTGTGAACTCCAGGCTCTACAATGTTACTACATTTATCAGTAYTATTAATATTAYTTATTAGTGTTAGTACMTCAGTCAGTATTATTATTATTATTTATTAGTGTTATCACACTGATCAGTGTTGTTACTATTGTTTATTAGTGTTAGTACATTTATCAGTACTATTGTTGTTGTTATTACTAATTTTAATTAGTGTTAGTGCATTTATTAGTATTATTACAATTATTTATTAGTGTTAGTGCATTTATCAGTACTATTGTTATTATTATTATTAATTTTAATTACTGTTAATACATTTATCTGTTATTACTATTATTTATTAGTGTTAGTACTTTTATCAGTACTATTATTATTCTCATCATTATTATTAATTAGTGTTAGTACATTTATCAGTGTTATTATTAGTATTTATCAGTGTTAGTACTTTTATCAGTTATTACTATTATTTGTGTTAGTACATTAATTAGTATTATTATTAATTTTAATTAGTGTTAGTACATTTATCAGAGTTATTACTGTTACTTATTAGGGTTAGTACATTAATCAGTATTATTATTATTATTTATTAGTGTTACTACACTAATCAGTGTTACTACTATTGTTTATTAGTGTTAGTACATTAATCAGTATTATTATTTGTGTTAGTGCATTTATCAGTACTGTTGTTATTTTTATTATTAATTTTAATTCGTGTTAGTACATTTAACAGTGTTATTATTTATTAGTGTTAGTACACTAATCAGTGTTATTACTATTCTTTATTAGTGTTAGTAAATTTATCAGTGTTCTTATTTTTATTTATTTGTGTTAGTACATTAATCAGTGTCATTACTGTTCTTTAGTAGTGTTAGTAAATTTATCAGAGTTATTACTATTATTTGTGTTAGTACATTTAGCAGTATTACTATTATTTATTAGTGTTACTACACTAATCAGTGTTATTACAATTATTTATTAGCGTTAGTACATTTATCAGTACTATTATTATTATTAATTAGTGTTACTACACTAATTAGAGTTATTACTATTATTTATTAGTCTTAGTACATTAGTCGGTATTATTATTATTTATTAGTGTTAGCACATTTATCAGTGTTATTACTATTATTTCTTCGTGTTGGTAAATTTATCAGTACTATTATTATTAATAATAATTTTAATTAGTGTTAGTACATGTATCAGTGTTATTATTTATTAGTGTTAGTACATTTATCAGTATTGTTACTATTAATTTTAATTAATGTTAGTGCATTTATCAGTACTGTTATTATTAATTTTAATTAGTGTTAGGACACCCATCAGTGTTATTACTACTATTTATTTGTGTTAGTACATTTATCAGTACTATTGTTGTTATTATTATTAATTAGTGTTAGTACATATATCAGTGTTGTTATTATTTATCAGTGTTAGTACTTTTATCAGCTATTACTATTATTTATTAGTGTTAGTACATTTATCAGTATTATTATTTATTAGTGTTACTACACTAATCAATGTTATTACTATTGTTTATTAGTGTTAGTACATTTATCAGTACTATTATTATTAATTTTGATTAGTGTTACTACACTAATCAGTGTTACTACAATTATTTATTAGTGTTAGTACATTTATCAGTACTATTGTTATTATTAATTTTAATTAGTGTTAGTACATTTATTGGTGTTATTACTATTATTTATTAGTGTTAGTATATTTATCAGTATTATTATTAATTTTAATTACTGTTAGTACCTTTACCAGTACTATTATAATTTTTATTTATTAGTGTTACTACACTAATAATTGTTAATACTACTATTTATTAGTTAGTACTGTTAACAGAGTTATTGCTATTATTTATTAGTGTTAATACATTTATCAGTACTGTTATTATTAATTTTAATTCGTGTTAGTACACTAATGAATGTTATTACTACTGTTTATTAGTGTTAGTACATTAATCAATATTATTATTTATTACTGTTAGTACATTTATCAGTACTGTTATTTTTAATTTTATTTAGTGTTAGGACTCTCATTAGTGTTATTACTACTATTTATTAGTGTTAGTACACTAATCAATGTTATTACTACTATTTATTAGTGTTAGTACATTAATCAATATTATTATCTATTAGTGTTAGTACATTTATCAGCACTGTTATTTTTAATTTTAATTAGTGTTAGGACACTCATCAGTGCTATTACTACTATCTATTAATGTTAGTACATTAATCAATACTATTATTTATTAGTGTCAGTACATTTCTTTAGCTCTCCTTTCCCAGTTCCCCAGTTTTTCAATCCTTCCCTTTGGAACAGTGAGCTGCCTTCCCACCCAGCACCAGCAGAGAGGATTCCTTGCTTTTCCCCCTGCACAAACTTCCCTTTAAAACCACAGGACACTGAATAAAAGTTAATTTCCCTCTTTCTAAGCTGCCTGTCAGATCAGGGCTCTGAAGGAAGCTCCTCTCCCCCCTCCAGGTTTACTATGCAAAAAAAAAACGGCGGCACCAGCAGGGCCAGGGAGATGATTCGAGCCACAAGAAGGAGAGGAAGGTGTACAACGATGGCTACGACGACGACAACTACGACTACATCGTGAAGAATGGCGAGAAGTGGATGGACCGCTATGAGATCGACTCCTTGATAGGCAAAGGGTCCTTTGGGCAGGTCAGGGCTCCTCTCACATTCATACAGCACAGTTTTCATTGAATTGGGTTTACATTTTTAGTTTGAATTGGGTTTTTTTAAATTGAATTGGGTTTTTTGAATTGAATCGGGTTTGAATTTTGAGTTTGAATTGGGTTTTTTTAATTGAATTGGGTTTTTTGAATTGAATTGGGTTTGAATTTTGAGTTGGAATTGGGTTTTTTTAATTGAATTGGGTTTGAATTTTGAGTTTGAATTGGGTTTGAATTTTGAGTTTGAATTGGGTTTTTTTAATTGAATTGGGTTTGAATTTTGAGTTTGAATTGGGTTTGAATTTTGAGTTTGAATTGGGTTTTTTAAATTGAATTGGATTTGAATTTTGAGTTTGAATTGGGTTTCTTAAATTGAATTGGGTTTGAATTTTGAGTTGGAATTGGGTTTTTTTAATTGGATTGGGTTTGAATTGGGTTTTTTTAATTGAATGAACACCTGTGCATCACAGCTGGCTTTCATCTGAAGGGCTCTTGCTGCTTCATTTTCAAATTAAAACTTTTTTTTCTCATATTTTGTGTTATTTCATGTCACCTCAGAAAATATTTGAATATATTTCGGTGTTTGTTGCATTTTACAATGAGAAATCCTCCACCTTTTGCCATCAGTTCATGGTTTTCACTTGAGTTTGGTTTTTAGTTTGAATTGTGTTTTTTTAATTGAACTGGGTTTGAATTTTGAGTTTGAATTGGGTTTTTTTAATTGAATTGGGTTTGAATTTTGAGTTTGAATTGGGTTTTTTTAGTTGAATTTTGAGTTTGAATTGGGTTTTTTTAATTGAACTGGGTTTGAATTTTGAGTTTGAATTCAGTTTTTTCAGTTGAATTGAGTTTTAATTTTGAGTTTGAATTGGGTTTTTTCAATTGAATTGGGTTTGAATTTTGAGTTTGAATTGGGTTTTTTCAATTGAATTGGGTTTGAATTTTGAGTTTGAATTGGGTTTTTTCAATTAAAACAATTATTAGTGCTGCATCTTTTAAATGCCACTGAAAACATTTTATTTTGACTGCTTGCAGCTTCAGCCAAAGGCTGGAAGGAGGATGGAGCTTTGATTCAGTTGTTTTTASTTTTTCTCAGATTTACCAGTCCTTTTACAGGGTTGGTTTAGATAATTTTGTTTGCATATAAAGTGACATCACTGCAATAAACATCCCCAAAATCAGCTGTAGCTTCATTGCTGTGTCATCAGAAGAAATAGAACTAAAAAAGGAGAATTCTGAATTCAGAAGGGTGGAAAAAGGGAGTTTGGGTGGGCTTTGAAAATGGGATTTTCCTGATGGATTTGGCTCCTCTTGCAGGTTGTGAAGGCTTATGACAGAGTGGAGCAGGAGTGGGTGGCCATCAAAATCATCAAAAACAAGAAGGCTTTCCTAAACCAGGCCCAGATTGAAGTGAGACTGCTGGAGCTGATGAACAAACATGACACTGAGATGAAGTACTACATAGGTAATTAATTCATTGCTCCTCATTTGCATTTTGTTATGATTGGTGCAGATCTTGCTGGAGAGCTTAGCTGCTTCCAGCTGATTTCCAGATSTGTTTTGGAATATTTGTGATGATGTTTGGTGGGTCCAGTGAGCTCAGAGGTGTGAGGAGGAGCTGGAATCAAGTGTAGGAAGCCCAGCAGGACCTGGAATGGTGGGAGGAGAATCCCAAAGGTGAGAGAGTGGGAATTTGGAGAAGGATGTGGGGCAGGAAATGGGAGCAAAATGTGCCACCTCAAGTGAGTTGTAAAGGACACAGAAGGAACTGCTCTGGGATAGTGGAGAAAACAAATCCATGGACACCAAGCTGACCAAAAATCCACCTTAACTAAAAGTCTGAATTCTCATGGTGCTCATAGTCAAGGTTTTATTGTGCCAGAGAGGGGAGTGTGTTGCTTTTTTCTCTGAAATGTTTTTCCYATTTTGATTTTCTTGTGGCAACCTGAAGGTTTGGCAGTGGCAAACCCTGCTGGCCTCTGAGCAGAGGAATGTGATGGATATTCCCCTTAATGAAAAAGAAAAAAGCTTGGATTGGTTCCTTTCATAAACTGGAGGAAAGGAATACAATTCCTTGAGGATACTGATCAGTTTTATTAATTGAAGTAATCAGCTTATAAATTGCATYGATGCCATTGTGTATTTTAAATTACTCTCACAATTAAATATTTTCTTTTATTTATTTATTCTTTCAATTAAATATGTAAATGTAAGGGAGTGATAACTTATTTTGATAATAAATCCCTTCAGAAGTTTTTTGGTTAATTCAGCTTTACTGAGGTGCACCTGAGGWTGTGAAAATGTCCTCTTGTCCTCCAAGCATGGCAGAAATATTTTGTAAATGACAAAAACCAGGAAAAAACCCATGTTCTTATTTTACTCAGCTTCCTGCACATTGAGTAAAGTATTTAACAGATTTCACAAGTTTTTGCACCCAAGGATGTGTAAAATGCCTCTCTGTACCCCAGGCATGGCAGAAATATTTTGTAAATCCCACAGAAATAGGAAAGAACCCAATGCTCTTGTTTTACTCAGCTCTCAGCTTCCTACACATTGATTTTAAAGATCTCACCAGATTTTCTAGTTTTACTGAGGTGCACCCGAGGATGTCTCTTGTCCTCCAAGCATGGCAGAAATATTTTGTAAGAACCAGGAAAGAAAACCAGTGCTCTGCTATTGTCTTGGTTTGGAAAGTCAGGTGTGTGCCAGGGAAAAGCCAGAGCCTCCCTTGCAATGGAGAATGCAAACCCCCTCCCTACAAATTATTATATATTTGAAATTAAGGGGCTTTCAGGCAAAATATATGGGAATGGGAATAACAGTTCTTTACTAGGGATAGTAAAATAAAAATCCAGGATTATAAAAAAACTACCGAACACAAAGAAATCCTGCCAGAGCCCAGGCTGGCCCTGGTGCTCAGGGTGTCCCAGCAGCCCAGCCCAGCCCTCCTGCAGTGGCAGGGGTGGCTCTGTGGCAGCAGAGAGGATCCTGGAGCAGGGGGCAGTTCCCTCTGAAGGTGCAGTGGTGCTGAGCTGGCTCTGGGCTCCTCTGGCAATGCAGAGCACACAGGGGCTGTGCTGGGCTCTGCCTCTCAGGGTTTCTGCAGCTGCCAATGCTGGGCTCCTGCCCTGCCTGCAGCCTCTCCCCATGGGATGATGGAATTTTCTCAGSCCTGCAGGGAGCCCCAATGGCCCCTGGRCAGCAGAGATCCCTGCAGGGAGGGTGGGTGGTGGCAGAGAGAAAGAAACACTGCACACCTGGTTTTAACAGAAAAACACCTCCCCATCTGTTTTTTCAACAGATGGCAAATAGAATCCACACTTTTTTTTGGTTGCATCTTGCAACACGAGACAGTTATTTTATTGATGGTCTGTCAGAACCCAGGGCATTCCTCTGGATGCCCTGAGTGGTCCAAGAACCTTGGCACAGAGTCAGAAGTACCAGTGCCTTTGATTTCAGCCCATGGGAAAAGCTGCCAACCTGGTGTGAGGAGYTGCAAGCCACAAGAGTGTGATCAGAATGATGGGTGACATCACAGGGTGAAAAGTAGAATTTTGGGATTTTAAAATAGGAGGTCCAAGGGGACAACATGGAGGGATTTGGGCATGTCCCTGTCCTCCTTCTTCTTCTTCTTGTCCTCCATCTTCTGCTGTGGTGGTGGCACTTTTGGATTGGATTAGAGTAGAAATGCACTAGCACAGGTCATGGGCATTGGTACTGAATTGTAAACATGGAGCACGTAGTGCTCAGTATGAAGAGTTAACACTGCCCTTGGAGCAGTCAGATCTGACACACTGAGCTGCTGCACAGACCTCAGCAGGGCAGAAAGAAATGTAATAGRTAAGAAAAGAATAAACAATCTTGAAGAGCAGAGACAACAACTCAGGACTTCTTTTCTGTCGTGGGGCTTGGGTAAACCAGACTTTTCCTGACATCTCGAGACTCAACTCTACCAAGAAACCTGGGAATGCTCCTCCTTCCCACACCCCTCACTCTCCAATTTCTCCCCTCAGTGCATTTGAAGCGCCACTTCATGTTCAGGAACCACCTGTGCTTGGTGTTTGAGATGCTGTCCTACAACCTGTACGACCTGCTGAGGAACACCAACTTCCGCGGCGTGTCCCTCAACCTGACGCGCAAGTTCGCGCAGCAGATGTGCACGGCCCTGCTCTTCCTGGCCACCCCCGAGCTCAGCATCATTCACTGTGACCTAAAACCTGAGAACATCCTGCTCTGCAACCCCAAAAGGAGCGCCATCAAGATCGTGGATTTTGGCAGTTCGTGTCAGCTTGGGCAGAGGGTGAGTTTTGGGGGGGAATCGGTGAAAATTCTGGTTGTGCTGCTGAAAAAGGCAGGGGTTTGAGTTGTAATGCTCATGTGATGCCTTGGGAAGGCTGGGCTGGAACAGACTGGGGAGAGCTGGAGAATAAAGGAGAGATTTATTGAAAGGCCTCTAGGATACACCTACCTTGGGTAGGACAAGAGCCTGGCCAGGGCCACACCCAGGTGGACCCAAAATGGGCACAAAATGGGCCCAAAATGGGCACAAAATGGACCAAAATGGACCCAAAATGGACCCAAAATGGGCACAAAATGGACCCAAAATGGGCACAAAATGGGCACAAAATGGACACAAAATGGGCACAAAATGGACACAAAATGGGCCCCTGGTCACGAGGTCTCCCACTTGGATCAGTTTGGCTCCATTTGCACATTGGGGTTTCATTGTCCCATTGCAGCTGCAGGTGATGAAGTCCCAGCCTTGTTGTTTTGTCCCTTCAGCCCAGCCTTGTTTGTGCTTTTGGGCCTGAGAACTTGTGCCATTGTCCTTGGKGTGCAGCAGGGACAGGATTTGTTTTGTGTCCCTGCTGTGTGCAGAGCTGAGTGAGGCTGAATGTGAGCTCAGAGCTGCAGCCCTGGGCACCACAGAGCCTGAAACACTGCAAACATCAAACTTAAGGCATCAATTCTAGCTCATTGAAACTTCATTCATGATGGTTTTAAAACAATAACTCAATTTTAAGTAGAGATCCACAGTCCATAAGAGCTGTAAATGTGAGTGTCAGAATCCCACAGTTGTCAAAGTTGGAGAAGATCTTTAAGATCAAGTCCAACCATGAGCCAGCAGCGCCACCTTCACCACTAAGCCAAGTCCAAAAGTGTCACATCCACACCTTCTTTTGAACAATTTGACAATCCACCACTTCCTTTRGTGCCTCAGGAGATAAAAACCCACCACATGAGAAAATTTCCATGTTTTTTTTTATTTCCCTTTGGCTGTGTTTTTGTGCCATGTCAGTGAGAATGTATCAGCACTTGGCTGTGGAAATCTGCTGTGCTAATAAATAAAACAAAAAATTAAGGAAGAACAAATAAAGATGCTTTCATTATTATCTTACTCCATCTTTATTCCTCTTTCCATGAGCATTTCTTTAGCTTGTCCCCTCTTYATGATKARTGACACTGCAGAYTGGATCTTTAGGAAAAGAATTCAGGAATTCATTCAGGACTAAGTTCACCAAAAGTGCCCCAGTTGTCTCCTGAGGAGTTGRCACTGGCCAATAGCACCCTGTTGCTTTTTGCCAGAGTAAATTTAGGAAGTGTGGATCAGAATATGGAATATTATATTGAAAGCAGCAAGGAACAGATAGTTTGATTAATAAATGAACTTGTTATTATAAACTTAAAGGAAGTGCTGAAGGAAGACACCAGGAGGTGAAATGGCATCTGAATTATTKATCCAAATCCATTATTTATCAGTAATAAGATAATTTTGAAATGTTAATAATCACAATTACAAAAACATGACATGACTCCTGCTTTTGTTTTGCAAACATAATATTTTCCTAAAAATTAACACTTAAACACTTTTATCCCTGTAACAAATGTATAGATTTCATTCTCCCTGACTTCCCCTGCACCTAAATGGGATTTCATGGCAGTTGTGTTTTACCCCTTGGGATTTTCATTCCCCCTGGATGCTGGGTGTGATTGTGACTGGGAGATGCTGTCTTTGCAGATATACCAATATATCCAGAGTCGTTTCTACCGCTCACCAGAGGTGCTACTGGGAATGCCTTATGACCTTGCCATTGACATGTGGTCCCTTGGGTGTATTTTAGTCGAGATGCACACTGGAGAGCCTCTCTTTAGTGGGGCAAATGAGGTGAGTCCTGTACCAGCAATTGATGGGGTTTTCTCTTGTTAATTCCCATCATGTTTTTTATCTGTTTAATTGGAATGGATAAATTAGGGAAGTTTTGTTCTGAAAGGATTAAACATCAATAACGTGACTTCTGTCAGGACACAAAACTGCTCATAATTTGCTGGGTCTCCCTCTTACTCCTTAATTTGTTGTGTCCATATTTAATTTTCCTCCAATTAATCAACTTAGAACTTGTGTGAGTAGCCCAGCTGTGGCTGGGCTGGCTGTCACTTGTCCTTCACAAAGCCATCTTGTTTGGGACAGGTGGATCAGATGAATAAAATAGTGGAAGTTCTGGGGATTCCACCRACCCACATCCTCGACCAAGCACCCAAAGCAAGAAAGTTCTTTGAGAAGTTGCCAGATAGCACTTGGAACTTGAAGAAGACCAAAGATGGAAAAAGGGTAAGTAAAACAATTAGGATAATAATATATATATATAAATATATAAAATGTTGAGTTGTTGCTTTGTTTTGTATCGTCTTACCGAAAATGCAGCTTTGTTGTTTGTTTTTTCTCTCTTGTCAATTAAATAACATTTCCTGTCGTGCTGAATGCTCTCCTGACTTGATTTGACTCTTGATCTAGAACCTGTGCCCACCCCCATGGCCTTCCCCCACTGACCCCAAGGCTTTCCTCCCTCCCCACAGGAATACAAACCACCGGGAACTCGCAAACTCCACAATATCCTGGGAGTTGAGACAGGAGGGCCGGGTGGGCGCCGTGCTGGGGAGTCAGGTCATACTGTAGCTGACTACTTGAAGTTCAAAGACCTCATCTTAAGGATGCTTGACTACGACCCCAAGACACGGATCCAGCCCTACTACGCCCTGCAGCACAGTTTCTTCAAGAAGACGGCGGACGAAGGTACCAACACGAGTAACAGCGTGTCCACGAGTCCTGCCATGGAGCAGTCACAGTCTTCAGGAACCACCTCCAGTACATCTTCAAGCTCAGGTGGGTTTTGGTCGTGTACAAGTGGTAAAA
>CADDXX010000666.1:117038-132879 GCA_902810485.1 Alauda arvensis
AAGTGGCCAGGGGAGGTGACTGTGGATTCATCCCATCCAAATCTCACTGCTGTTCTCAGATCAGAGTTTTCTCATTCTGATATCAAAATCCTCTTTGGAAAAAAAAAAAAAAAAGCCATTTTTAATATGATCAGAGTTCCATTTTGGGAAGATTTGGGAAGGTTCAAGAKCTGCTGTAGGGATGTGATGGATCCAGTGAGGGATTTGGGACATGGTGATGGGGAAGTGGCCAGGGGAGGTGACTGTGGATTCATCCCGGTGAGCCTTGAATGCTCCTTCCCTGAGCTGGGAGGAGTCCAGAGGAATCCAGTCCAACACCTGGGGGGAAATGTGGTGGGATAACAGTTCCCCACCAGTTCTCCCAGTCCGAATCCTCCAGGAAAGTCAGTGCAAATGTAATCACCTGAGGGAAAACAGCTTCAGCTTTGAGTTTGGAGCTGCTGCTTTTGATTTTAAAAAAGAAAAAAAAAACAGTGGGGAGAGCTCCCCCCATTCCTGCCCTCTGGAAAAATAAAAACCCTAAAAGCAGCTGATGTTATCAGAAACTGAAGTTTTTTACTCTGTGTGGATGACACGGGAGCTGGGGAGAAGGAGGGATGAGCTGTGGTTTGTAGTTGTGGATTTGCTTGGAACAGACACCAGATTTCACACTGGAGGTGGAGCAGGAAGATCCCAGCCCCTCTGGAACCCTGGCTGTGGATATGATGTGTCTGGGCTCCCCATGGGGAACTCTGGGAGCACCAACAAGGCCACAAATGGGGCAGTGGGAGTGGTAAAACAACTGCACCTTTGCCCTGGAAATGGCCACTGGATTTTAATTCCTGGCAATCCAGAGGATCTGATGGAACTGTCAGAATAAATCAGAACAAAGGAGCTTGAGCTAAACCCACAAAATGAACCTCTGCCCTCCAAAATGCCAAACCCCAGAAGTTTAAAACCCRCTCAGGAAGTGATTAACAAACAACAGCTTTCAGGTGTTGTCTTTAGGAATTATTGACAGCTCCAAGCCCAGATCTGTGCCTGCTCTCCATGTACAAGGAGGTGTTTGGGAGCTGAGGGAACAGGAGTGGAAGAGAAGCCAACTCCTCGTGTTTTAGGTTGGATTTAGGGCCTAAAAAGTGCCTGAGTGAGGTGACCTGGTGTTGAGGAGGCTGATATTCKGAAAAGAAGGATATTTTGGTGGGCAGGGAGGACCACAGCAGTTAAAAATTAATGTTTGAAGCTCTGGTGGTGGCTGCTAAGGAATGTCCAAGGTGCCCAGAGCACAGGACACAAATCATGTGCACACCCACATCAAAGAACTGCRGGAAGTGGTGTAAATTCACCGCTTCCAATCTAGAAAAAGCAGGAGATTTTTCCAGATTTTTCCAGAATTTTCCAGAATTCCCAGGTTTTCTGGGAATAACRCAGTGCAACCTCCGCGCTCTGCTGGCAGAACAAACAGCTCCAGCTGAGGAGGTGAAAAACCTGGGAATCGTTCCTGCCTCAGCCTGGGGGCTGCCAGGGAGCTGGGAAATTCCCTGATGGATAGGCTGGGCCCAGGGAATGAGGGGTTTTCCATTCTTCCATTAAAAGCCCCAAAGGTTTCACAGAATCCCAGAATTACACAATTGCAGCATCCCAGAATGGTTTGGGTTTGAAGGCACCTCCAAGATCCCCCAGTTCCACCCTCTCTGGCAGGATCCTCCCACACTCAAAGGTGGAAGTTGGGCTGTTGGGACAATTCCAGAGTGAGGCAGCCCCTGGCAGAGGGGCTGGAGCTGTCGGTGCTCCTGGGGCAGGGTTTGGTTTTTTTTGGGAGCAGTGGGATGGGGGTTTGGACATCCCTGGGCTGAGGAGAGCCCTGGGTCCAGGCCTTTCCCCTCCTCAGCAGCCCAGAGTGGTGCCCTGTGGCTGGAAACAGAACAGAGATTCCAGGAATTTCATTCTTCTCCTGGTTTTTGGAAAGGCCTGAGCGACCTCTTTAACTCCAGCAGAGGAACGTGAGCAACCCAGACTTGAAACCAAACACTGGAAGTGAACTTCAAACCATCCACTGATGCTCTTGGATTTCCCAGCACCTCGTCCCTGCTGGGTCTGGCAGCTGCTGAATTGGCTGGGATGGCTCCCATGGCTTTGGTGTTTTGGGGCAGCTCAGAACACCTACAGACACCTGCCTTTTTTTGGGTGATCCTTTAAGATAATTTTGGTGATTTATTTTAATCCGGACAAGGTGGTGTTTGTTGGAAAATGATAAACCCTGAGCTTGGAGTGTTGGCTGGAGGTCACATTCTCACTCAGCAGAGTTTCTGGTCAGTGAAGAGGGAGCTGAGAGCTCCAGGAGGTGACTGAGAGCTCACATTCACCTCTGGAAATCCTAAAAAATCACCAGATATTCCAAGAGAAAAGCCATCCAAATCTATCAGTGAATGAAACAGAGGTGTGATGGGTCTGGATTAATTCTGTAGCCAATTAAAAAAYAAGATTTTACCTCACTCACATCCCTTAAATGCCATTTGCCACAAATATTCCYATAGGGAATTGAGCTTTCCTGGAGTGTTGCTCAGGACTAAGAGCTGAACTTCCTGTGTTAAATGACTTGCTGTCAATGAAAACACCACTCAGGATATTCGGCTTGAAAATCCATTGTTAATTAACAGCATTCAATTCTTAATCGTCTTCGTACCAATTCAGTCGAAATCATTGACACAAAATACATTGTTAAACTRCTTAATCAATCATTGTAGAAAAATAGAGGTGTTTGATAGGGACATTCTAGTACAAAGTTTCCTTGAAGCTTCCCCTTGAAAGCTTTGGAGGCTTCTATAATTTTTTTTTTTTTCCTTTTTTTTTAAAGCTTATGTTACAAAAAAAAAAAGAGATTTCATAAACTTTACATGGATACCAAAGACAAGAAAATACAGGGAGGGGAGAGAGAGAGAGAAAAAGAGAGAGGAAGAGACAAACCACGCACACCTGAAGCTGCGAGTGCCCTATTCACAGAAATAAAGCTTTACACATGCGCATGCCCCAGTGGAAAAAGTCTCGTTTTTTCCGTGCTGAAGGGACGCAGGAGAAAGAAGGTTCCCTCAGAGAGAAAGGTTCCCTCAGGGCCCTGAGCTGCTCTGGCAACCAACGGGAATTTTCTGAACCTGGACTTCTGGAATTCCAGTGAATTCTGAGAGCAGAAGAAGCGGGTTTGGTCTCTCAGGGAAAGCTTTGCTTTCAGCTCTGGTGGGATGGACACGCTCTACCCCTGGCCCCAAACGCTTCCAGAAGGGCTGGGGAGCCACTTTTCCCTAAAATCCCTCCTCACACCTCATGGAAAGCTGTGAGGATGGTGATGGATGGGCTGGAGCAGGGGGCAGCAGGATGAGCATGGTGCTGTGGCCGGGTGCTGTCTGCCAGAACCGTCCCCAACCCTCACTGAGCTTCCAGAACCATCCACCCTTGGGTGGAGGCACCCAAACCCTCATCCTGCACCATCCCCTGAGTGCTGGGAAAGCCTTTTAAGGGGAAATGGTCAGTGCTGAAACCCAAAATAAACCCCTCTCCCCATCCAGCCTGCCCTGCCCTGGTGTGTGACCCTTCCCTTSCCCAGCCCCTCTCCCCTGGAGCCCCCCCAGCCCAGCCACCCTCTGAAAATCAGCAAGGGGCAGTTGTACCAGCAAAATTAAAAGAAGAAAAAATTAAAAAAAAAGAGGAAAAGAGGTGTGGATTTAATGCCAAAGCTATATCACAGTGCAAATTTTCCACCTGCCCAAGTTTCTCCTGAGGTTTTGTTTTTTGTTTTTTTTTAGATTTCTTTTATTTAAACGTAAATTTTTCTGTACCAAAGGAAAAAAAAAGCAAAAAAAAAAAAGCTAAAAAAGCTCTGGATTCTCTTCAGTGCTCTCTTTCTTCCTGGAGTAGGCAGGCATGAAAAAAAAAAAACAAACTCAAAATTAAGGCTGCAGCTTCTCCTCCTTTGCTGGCAGAAAAACGCTGTTCTTGGTGGGGCTGAGCTGCCCCACTGCCATGGAAGTGGTGTGAGTTCCCTCTGCCCCGTGGGTGGAATGTCCAGGGTTTTCCAGGGATTTACARCAGCCAGGGAGGCACCCACGGTGGAGAAACCCCCTGAGGAATGGCCCCCCTGAGCGTGGCTGGCAGGATCCGTGTGTTTTCCTGGGAATCCTGGTGGGAGGACACCCCCAGGGGTGCTGTGGCCCCCCGTGCCTCAGCACCAGCAAATTGCAGATTTCATGGATTCTGGCTCCACACAAAATCCAGCTGAAATCTCCTGGCTGAGGTGCAACATTCATTTTTCAATGGCTTTTGTGGGGGGTTTTTTTTGTGTGTGTAGCAAAGCACTCTGCTAAGATCCCGTGGTTGGGGTGGGGAGGAGATTCCCTGGATTTGCCCAAAACCTCCACATGCTCATTACAGGAGGAATGCCCAGGAAATTCTGGTCAGCCATGAGTTTGCCACAGCCTCAATTTTTCGGTCGAACCGCCCCCCTCCTAAAAATGAATAACCAGGAAAGGGTTCTGCCTTGTTTGTAAACATTTTCACAGTATGTCAGGAGTGCCGTCCTCTGCCCTGCCCTCTCCCAGACTTTATGGCTTTTTAGAGTGAGYGGAACGATCTGTTTGGCCAGCAGTGAGGTACTCTAAATAGCTGCCAGTCAGTCTGGTGCACTGGAGAAAATGTTMTGCACTAGAAGAGTCACAGGGGGGAGGAGGAGGAGGAAAAGAAAAAAAAATTAAAATCAATTTCACACGGCAAATATTTGAAGAGAAATGCCTACTCGACGGGGAGTTGGTTTTTGCATCCCAATATTTCTAGAGCTCTGTTTCTAAACCTACATTAATTACACAGCTGTGTACATTATTTAGAAGTTCTTTACTACAGTACTTTTTTTTTGTACATGCGGCGTTTATTACTAAATGTAGAGAGAAATAGTTACATAAGGCATATGTACAGGGTCGTGTGGCATTGCAGGTCCCTCTGCTTCCTGCCAAAGCTGCAAGGCCCATTCCACCATCACCCAGCCTGTGGGACTGTCCTGAAATACATAAAAACCTCAGTCAAATTGCTTCGATGGGCATGAATGAGTCCTTTTAAATCCCTTGCGCGCGTTCCCTTCGCGCTCAGGGATCGGCTGTTGGGTGTTGTTGGCGTGGATAAACCCGGAGAGGCGCCCTCAGTCCCTGCCAGGGGGAGATCCCAGCATCCCTGATGGGTGTTGCAGCTTYAACCCACGCCTTGGCTTAGCCTGGGAATCTCTTGATTGAAGAGACGGGAAGTCGGGATTTCGCATCTCAAGCGTTTGTTTCCCGCGAGTTACCAACAGCAGGAAGAGAAAAAAAAAAAATAAATTCAAGGCGTGCCCCAGAAAGGAACAGGGAGCAGAGAGAGGGAGGAGAAAAAGGAGGCGGCCTGGCCTTCGTTTCTCCCCCGGTCCTACACTTTGGACTCATTCTCCAGGTTGGCCACGTCTCCGTTCCTCTCGTTTTGGTCTTCTTGGTTCTTCTCCTCCTCCTCCGTCTCCAGCTCGGCGTGCTGGTCCAGCTTGCTGGAGACGGACCAGGTGAGGGGCAGTTCAGCCCGGCTGGCCATCTCTGCCAGCTCTTTGGCACTGTGCACGGGGGTGTTGGTCTCGTAGGTCTCGTGGAAGCTGTTGTAGTCCACCTCGTAGAAGCCGTCCTCCAGCGTCAGCACGGGCGTGAAGCGGTAGCCCCAGAGGATCTCGCTGGTGACGTAGGAGCTGCGGGCCTGGCAGGTCATCCCTGCAACGACACACAAGGAACAAGGGCTGTCATCAGCACCCTCTGCTTCCCCAGGCCTTGAATTTATTGTTTTTTTTCTTTTGTTTTCCTGTCTGTAAGGACAGAATGAGGTTTGACGTTGGAGTTTTAGGGAGTGTAAACTGACGCCCCTTTCCTCCCATGCACGTGAAGAATAAGAAGGGCTCAGTTCTGCCAGCGAAGGTTTTAATAAATGATTTCTTGATTAGACACTGCTCTTCTACCTGTGTTTCACCAACTCACCTGCTGCTGGGTCTCAGGGGGTGGGGGTGTCTTGGGTTGCARTGCAAGATGTAACCCAAAAGTCTGTGTTCTATTTGCCAGCTGTTCAAAAGAGCTGGGGAGGTGTTTTTCTTTGTATCTTCTAACTCTGGGAGGGAGGGGGCGGGGTGTTAATGTCACCTGGTTAAAAACCTGATTAAAAATACCTGTTAAAACCAGGTGTGCAGTGTTCCTTTATCTCTTCCAGGACCCACCCTCCCTGCAGGGATCTCTGCTGCCCAGGGGCCATTGGGGCTCCCTGCAGGCCTGAGAAAATTCCATCATCCCATGGGGAGAGGCTGCAGGCAGGGCAGGAGCCCAGCAYTGGCAGCTGSAGAAACCCTGAGAGGCAGAGCCCAGCACAGCCCCTGTGTGCTCTGCATTGCCAGAGGAGCCCAGAGCCAGCTCAGCACCACTGCACCTTCAGAGGGAACTGCCCCCTGCTCCAGGATCCTCTCTGCTCCCACAGAGCCACATTTGGCACTGCAGGAGGGCTGGGTTGGGCTGCTGGGACACCCTGAGCAACAACAGGTGTCAGGTTATGTTCTGACTCTGTCAGTGATTTCTTTTTGTTCTGTTTTGTTTGTGTTTTGTACAACTACATTTCAATATCCCTAGCAAAGAACTGTTATTCCCATTCCCATATCTTTTGCCTGAAATCCCCTTAATTTCAAATTTATAGTAATTCAGAGGGAGGGGGTTTCCATTCTCCATTGCAAGGGAGGCTCTGGTTTTCCCCTGGCACACACCTGACTTTCCAGCCCAGGACAGTGGGGCACTGTGCCATCCTTTGTTCCCTGGCTGTCCCAAACCCACTGCCACGCTCTGCACATGCCCAGGGTCACAGGAATTGTCACCAAAGCTTCTCTCTGCTGGAGCCCACCCTGATCCCATGATCCAAGGCTCTCCTAAAGGTGGGAGTCACCTTTTAGTCACCCTGATCTGAGAGCTGGGCCAGGTGGGCAGCACATAAATATCAATAAAACCCCTGAGGGATGTTGGGACAGTGTCTGGTGTGGAATTGGGAAGACTGGGATTTCTTTGTGACCTTCTCTTCACAGCCCCGCCCCACAGGGCAAAACAAAACTGTGCTTTGAATCCAGAGGCACAAAAAGAGGTGCTGACCCACGCTTGGTTCACATTCCAGAATGTTCTCTGGGTGAAGAAATCCCTGGGAATGGCAGGGATTTGAAACCTGCTCCATTCCCAGACCCACAGCTCAGGGAAGCACTGCAATAAAATGTGGATGCTCAGGAGTGGAGGGAAAGATGGTGCCCAGGAAATGTGGGAAACTYGGCTGCCCAGGCAAAAACATCAGGAGAAGTGAATTTAAGAGGCCAGAAATGATGCCAGCTTTGATTAGTGCACATTATTAGCATTGTACTACTAAGATGAACATTATATATGGAATATTTAATAAATAAAATTGCTGAAGCCCTGGACAAGTCAGTTATTTAGAAGGCAATCATAACCAGTTAAAAATAACAAATCTAGAGAGCACAAATGGCAGTCCTAATTCCTTTACAGAGGAAATTCAGCTTGGAAGTGAGTGGGAAATTTGGAATTTCCATTATAAGGGAAGTAAGTACCCGGAGATCCTGCTGCTTGGGTTAGGAAAAGTTGCTCTGCCTGGTGGGAAAGAGGAGGGGCAATTTTCTGCAGGAATCAAGAGGATTAATTGGACTATGTRAAAGTTACAGCTCATTAAAAGCAAACCCTCCTCTGAAATGTTGATCTCCATTTTTAATTTAGGCTCCCATTCAGCAATGATTTAATTCCCATTCCTTTACCACAGATGGATAAAACACTTTCAGTGCTAGAATGGGAGTYAGGATTTTTCAAGTCAGTGAAACTAAATTGTGGGGATTGGGTGAAGGAGACCTTTAATTTTAGGCAGCCAAGTTACCTTGGCTTTTTGTTGTTTTATTATTATTTATTATTATTTAAAAATCTTTATTGTTTTGCTTTTAAGTGGGACCAAAAAAGTCCTTTGCTTCTACAAGAAGCACTCAGTTGGAGATTTCATGGTGGTTTTGACAATAAAATGTTGTGTCAGGCACTTGTACCATGCAGTGAATTCCCTTTGGGATGGGAGCCATCAAAAGTAAAATGCTCTTAAAAAAAAAAAAAAAAAAAAANAAAAAAAAAAAAAAAAAAGAAAAAGAAAAAGAAAAAGAAAAAAAAGAAAAAAGAAAAACAGGTGGAAAATGTTGCTTCAGAACCAAGGTATCAAATCCGTGTTTGGGCTGATTTTCCAGTGATTTTCCAGTGTCACACAGTGACAGCCTCATTCAGCTTTTGTTTTACTCAAGATGGATCTTTTTTACAACAGCACCTTTTCTTCTCAAATTAAAATAAGTAAAAATAAAAAAATATTACAAATAATGATTAAATAAATATTTTTAAAAGGGGCTCTCAGTGAAATGAGGAGCCAAGGATTATGGCCCATGGCTGACTTCACAGCAGACTCAAGGTTCAGCCATTTGCTGCTGGCACTTGGCAGGGCCAGGCAGAAYTCCTGCTGCACCAATTTGTCTGGGATATCCCACAAGAGGGGCTGTTTTCAACCATTTCATGGGAATTCTGCTTCAAAATTCAGCCTGGAATAAGACCCAGCAGCAAATGGTGTGTGGGGCACAGGGGTGTCCCCATTTCTGGGTTTCACTCTTGTGCAGGAGGGCACAGTTTGGGGTCTCTGTTTGGGAGCTGTGATGCCCCTGTTGAATTCCTCTCACTCTCTCTTGTATCCACACCAGCCTCTGCTCAGGGATCCCTGCAGAGGTTCTGATCTAGTGCATCAAAAGGTTCATTTGGATCAGGAGAACCTTTTAAGACCAAAACTAAACGCAGAGGAAGTTCTTGAGATCAATTCCTGCAGCCTCCTTGTGCCCACGATGGAGCTGTGGCASTCAGGAGGCAGCAGAGGCTCTGACCTGTGGCTTTAGAGCTGAATTTTGCACCTTTTCTGGGGCAAGGGGGAGGAGATGGGAGAATCTGACTTCATCACTGGGATCCAAGAAACTCAGATTGGTTTGGCTTGGAAGGGACCTTAAAAATCATCAAATTCCAACAAAACCATGGGCAGGGACAGCTCCCACAGTCCCAGGCTGCTCCCAGCCCCAGTGTCCAAGCTGGCCTTGGGCACTGCCAGGGATGCAGGGGCAGCCCCAGCTGCTCTGGGCACCCTGTGCCAGGCACTGCCCACCCTGCCAGGGAACAATTCCTGCCCCACATCCCATCCATGGCTGCCCTCTGGCAGTTTTGAAGTCATTCCCTGTGTCCTGTGAAAAGTCCCTGTACAGAAAAGTCCCTCTCCAAAAACACCAACATTGAGGGAATTGGATGAACACAGATTTTGTTTGTAGCTCCAGGAAACCCAAAAGGATTTCCAGGATTCTGTCCAGGATCCACCAGCGAGGCAGGGCTGTGCTCCCTGCCCCAGTGACCTTCCTCTGGTGCAGGATTTATCTCTGGGCTATTTTTGGGTGCTCAGGAGCAGCAGAAAGCAGCGTGAGTTATTAAAAACCAGCCAAAGGCTCCGAGTCAAGACCCCCTGCTTGATTCCCTCCCTTCTCCTGCAGACTCTGTGTGGGCTTTGGCAAATTCCCCAGCCCTGCTGGCTCYGTTCCACTGCTGTGCCACCAGGAACACGCTGAGATGGAAAAGCAGGAGATGTGCTGGCAGTGGATCCTCTTCCTCCTCTTGAATTTCTCTTTTTTTTTTGCTGTCAAATTTGTACTAAACAGCTCTCCCTGGTGTGAAAATGATTGCCTCACCACAAAATAAAAAAAAAAGGGACAGAAATCAGGAATAAAAGTTTCAGAGTGCCACCAAGTCGGTGCCAGAAACATTCCATGGGAGTTAATTGTTCCTTTTGAATCAAGCTAAAAAGATGGGAGCAAAAAGTCAGGTTGGACCCTGAATTCACTGCAGTATTTTYAAAACTGGAAGCATAAAATAGTAAAATTTAGGTGCAGCTGACAAGAAAGCTATGGGAGTTTTAGTTTGTTTGAGTAAACACCCCACAAATATATTTATATATTAAAAAAAAAAATTATATATAAAAATAGATTTACATATTTAAAATATATATTATATAAATAAAATATATTTCTATATTTATATATATGTATACATATATAAAATATATTTCTATATTAAAATATATTTTATATATACATATATAAAAAATCTCTCATTCAGAGGTAGCAAAGGGGAATTCCCAGGGGTTCCCGGGAATTCCCAGAGCACACCTGGAATAAACTGGATGCTTATCTCACCCTGAGAAATGCCAAAACCTCCTGAAAGAACTCAAAACTGCACAGGTGCCTAAAATAAAGATTTTAAATGTCTTTGCTTCAGCGTGTCTGGTGTGAAACCCTCGTGCTGYGGGGGTGTCAGGAAGGGAGTGAGGACAGATGTTTTTTGTCCTTATAAGAATATAAGGAGTTAACTTTTGCTGGGTTTTGTTTGTTTTCTTTCTCCTTTCATAATGTTAAAACTGCTGTGGTTTTTTTTTTTTTTTTCCCCTGGTGTAATTTGATATTTCTATTTTCACCTTCCTTACTCCATCAGCCTGAGGAGCAGATCTCTGCATTTGGGGTTTGATTTGCTGACACCRCCCCTGGGTGCTGCTCAGGGATCTCTGTGGTGGCTGAGGAGGGAAAAGGGAGCAGAAAATCCAAATTTTTGGATTTTTTTTGGTGGCTGGAGCAGCTGCTCTGGCCACCCCACCCCGCAAGGAAATCACAGCCCTGCAGGGGAACACGCAGATTATCAGCTCCCATTTGCACATGCAGTGGAAATTGAAGCCATAATTCCAAGTCAATTGAACTTTCTGACGCTCTGAATTCTGTTTTTTGCTGAAACAAAGAACAAGCATGGAAAAATAAAAGTGGAGTTGTTGTTAAGTTAAATTCTAAACAAAACCTGACTTGGATCAGTCAAAGCATTCTGGTTTTGTTCTGACTTCTTCAAATGTGATAGATTGTGTAGTGCAACACCTGAGTAAGAAGAAAATGGACATGCTTTAGTCTTTTACAAACTGTGAAAATGCATTTTCCCCCTCAGCAGGAGATTGCAATGCCAGTGCAATGATATTTTCCAGTGGAAAGATGCTGAATTAGAAATGTTTGACTTACTTGGTTGCTGTTTCTCCTGTCAGGAATTAAATACTGGGTAAAATTTGTGTCTCATTCCTTGCTTTTTGACAGGTGGTACCTGCTGAGGCAGGAGGGTTTGTGTGATCCAGCCTCAAACACCTTTAGCAAACTGTCCAGACATATTCTCAATAGACTGCTCATAGAGAGATGGTAATTTTACCAAAAAATTGCAGTTTTACCATAAACTTACAATTCAGCCAACCATTTAACCTCCGTTTACCCTCAGGCTGTGCCCAGCAAATCCTGAGGTGTCTGAATTTTGATGTTGTTTTTCAGCTGATCTTTTTTCCAAATTTTTCTGCCACCTAAATCTGGGAGAAGTATTAAACCCGATAATGTCTGACCAGAGAGAGAGAAGTTCCAGAACTGGCACTGGGAGTCCYTGGAAATGAGGAGCTCAGTGCAGAGGAGCTGGGATGTGAAATGCCAGGATTTCGTGCCCTGCTCTGTGTTTGACTCTTGGGATACATTTACAGATCCTGCCATCAGATCAGCACCACACCAGAGCTTTGCTTTTCCCACTGGGTGCCCACCACGGGGGAATTTTGGTTAAAAGAATCCCCAGCTCTGCTTTTCAAAGTGCTGAGTGAGGACAAGAGCCACCCTGAGCTTTTCAAAACACACTGCTATTGATGCCAAGGCTTTCTCCTGGATCCTGCAGATGGGATGTTCTCCCCTGCACCACAACTCCTGGACAATCATCCAGGAACAGGCAGCTGTGGGAGACCAGAGTATCCCTCTGGGTCTCCTGAATGAACAGCAGCCAGGACAGGGGGGTTTGGCTCACACAGCTGGCTTGAAAGACAGCATTGGCTTTGATTTGACACCTTAGAGAATGCTTCCAAAACTGTCTGAGGATTTGGATGACACGAGGGTTTGATTGGTGTGTTTTTTATTATATCACTGAGTGTTTAGATATTAGTTTTAGATTTCTCTGTATTCTTATTATTAAGCAAATATAGAGGCAGATCAATGTGATAAAGTCACGTTTTCCTGTTCTTCTCTTCCTTTTCTTTTTGCAAAGGGTGTTAAGTTTTTAAGATTGAGTAAAAGTGTAATTTCACTGAGTGACATAGATTTTAGTTATTAGATTTTAGAAGAAAACAATGTTAACGTAATTTAGATTATAAAAACCCAGGTGCTGTTCCGGGGCGGAGAGAATTCACTTTTCCAGCTACTTGTGAACACCACGCTGGTTTCACAGAATTTAGAGATAAGGATTTTAAAATAAACATCTTCAAACTGCAGYCCAAGGACTCTGATCCCTTCTTCCAAGCGCGGGCAGGAGAAAACAGCCGCTCACCACAATCTAACGTTATCTCAGAAGAGATAACACCGTCAGGCAGCAAGGCTCTGGTTCCAGCTGCTGCCTCCCTGGAGAAGGGTCCTGGGGGGTTTTCCCTGAGCAGTGGGAGCTGAGCCACCAGAGTGAGGGGCTGGGAGGACCCTGGGGTGGATCTGGTTGGAGCTGAGAGGATCCTGGATTGCTCTGCATGGAGCTGAGAGGACCCTGGAAGGATCTGGATGGAGCTGAGAGGATCCTGGGTGGGTCTGGTTGGAGCTGAGATGATCCTGGGTGGATCAGAAGCAGGTTCCTCTCTCTCCACTCCTTGCTGCAGAAGATGGGAACTGGGCACATGTAAAATACAAGTAGGAAGTGAAGCACAGAAAATGCCCAACGCAGAAAAGTGTCCTGGGCTGCATCCAAAGCAGGTGGGCAGCAGGAAAGGGATTGGGATTGTGTCCCTGTGTGGCCTTGCAGGGCCTGAAGGAGCCCCAGGAAGCCTGGAAAGAGACAATTGCCAAGGGCTGCAGGGCCAGGAGGCAGGGAATGGCTTCCCAGTGCCAGAGGGCAGCCAKGGATGGGATGTGGGGCAGGAATTGTTCCCTGGCAGGGTGGGCAGTGCCTGGCACAGGGTGCCCAGAGCAGCTGGGGCTGCCCCTGCATCCCTGGCAGTGCCCAAGGCCAGGCTGGACACTGGCACAGTGGGAGCTGTCCCTGCCATGGCAGAGGTGGCTCTGGATGGATTTAAGGTCCCTCCCAACCGGAACCATTCTGGGGCTCTGAGATTCTGTGAAATGCATTTGGCCTTGAAAAAGGATTGAACATTTTTAGTGCAGGAGCTCTTCCGAGATGGGACCCTTCAAGGAATGTGCATGGAAAGTTGATCTTCTGTGGAAAAATAAAAGAGAGCCCTGAACATCTGCCCCTCACCTGGGGAGCAGGCACTGAGCACCCAGTGCAGTGGGACTGGCACCAAAACCAGGCAGRTTTGGGCACTGCTGAATTCCCACTGATGGGAATCAATGCCAAGGGATGGCTGGGAGAAAAAACCCCTTTCCTTGGAACTGTGTTTGTTGTGCAAGAAGCATTTTCCGTGACGCTCTGAGCCTGCTGCACACTTGTGCTGTCACAACTGGGGGACAAAAACTTCATGAAAATAGAAGTGTGATCCATTCCACCACTTCTTCCACCCCTAATTCCAGTCTCCATGTTTGGCTAACTTTTGTTCCGCTCCTCAAAATGCTGAACATCCAAGGTTTGCTCCGTGCTGGACTCTCCCGACTTGGGGCTTTTTTATAAAGAAGCCACATTTTCCTGTGGAAATGTTTTCCAACAGTGAGAACAAGCATCTTGGCATGCTGTAAAATCCAGGAAATTAGGCAAGACCAGGAGCTTTTTGACAGCAAAAACCTGTGAATCACCCACCAAATATTCCGGGGGTTGTCCTGAGGTCTGTGGCTGAAGCCTGGTGGTTGTGAGAGCAGAGAGGGGGAGATGAAAGAGAGCTCAGGGTAAAAACACTTGCTCCTGCCAGGCAGATGCTGGTGAGAAGTGATGTTTGGAAATGCAGCACAGGTSCCCAAATCCCTGGGATTTCTGGGAAGCAGCAGCCCAGCTCAGTGGGGTCACCCTGGTGGGTTTCGTAACGCTGCATCCTCTCGGGTGGGCTGGGACGAGCCACACGTGGGTGGGTGGTGCTTGGTTTTTCAAAGAGAAAACTTGAAGAAATCAGCTTTTCTAAAGATATCCCGTGTTCAGAGATGGTATTTTTGACTCCTGTCTCACCTGGAAGAGCAGCAAGAGCGCTGGGGGAGAGGAGCTCCATGGTTTGCAGGAGAAAGCTCCAAATCCCAGGCTCTGGGAGGAGGAGGAGGAATATCTGGGCTGGTTTTGTTGCTATTTTCAGTGATGGGCTTGGGTAGCAGATCTCATCCCCTTTAATTTTCTTAGTGGGAGAGGATTGAAGCAACCAAACATTTGTTCATGTCATTATTTAATGCGGCTGATCAAGCCCTCTCTAAAAATCTCTTCGAGGGAAACCACTGAACACGTGAAGCTCCAAGTTCACCTGACACAACAATGGCCTTTAATTAAAATTTAAATGAGGGTTTATTGATGTCTTGATGACAACAAAAGACTCAGCCAATGCCAGGCTCCCCGCAGCTCTGCTTTTTGATGAACTTTTGCAGGCCTTCTTGCAGTTCTGCACAGAAAATCAGCTGTGCTGTAAAATCCTCCCACTGAGCAGCAAGTGGGTTTYGATTTTYATTCTGAGTTGSTTTTTTTTAAATTTTTTTTYTGTTCATGGGATGAGACTTATGAAGTTGATGCTTTCAGGTTAATAATATTTGGCTATCTGACAGCTTCAGCAGCCAATTTTTGAGATGCAGGAGGGAGCAGAAAGTGGCTGCCCTGGGGGAATGAGATGCAAAAATCTTTCACTTCTGAAATGCTATTTAATATTGGAGTTATGTCAGATTTTGTATCCATATTTATCTGCTTGGCATCCTGTCCAAGAGGTAATTAACACACCTGCTGAAAAGTCAATGAGCATTTTGGAAATATTCATATTCACTTGGTTTTAATTGGCTTTGGTTTAATGGGAGGCGGTGTGGAAGAAGCTGATTGGGATCTTTAATTACTGCCCACATTTAGCAATGGGCCCAATGAAGGAAAAGAGCTGGAATGGGGTTGGGAGTTTAGGAAAGCTTCAGTTCTGCTCTCCTGATATTTCTAATTCTGGGAAAAAAATAGGAACAAACACTTCAAGGTCTGGGCTTTCCAGTCTGGCACTTTCCTCAATGCCTGGATTCATTTAAAGTAGGGGGAGAGGGGACCAAAAAACAGCAAAAAGACACCAAAAAGCCGATTTTTTTCTATTTCTTCATATTTAAGTTAATAATGTATAAACTGATTGTTTCTGGAGGAGCACAGACAAATGAATCTATGACAAAATGTGTCAGATTTTCCCCAAAAAGTCCAAACATGTGAAATTCTAAGTTTCTTTGACACCTGTACCTCACTTGTGGAAGCAACAAAGAATCATTAGGACTTATTAATTCCCCTTAGTTTAATAATAATTCTATCAGATGAAAATTTTGAGAAAAACGTGTTGGTTTTAATGAGGAAAAAAATAAAGAACTTGAGAAGAGTGTGTGGGGAAAGGGAAGCAAGGTGAGGGTGCTCACACCCAAACTGCAGAATCCCCAGAGGGGAGGTGCTTGAGATGATGGAAAAGAGTCTGAAATTAAAGGAGGGGGCTTTCAAAGCAGGAAAAACTTCGTAAAAAAGCCTCCATGACTTCAGCTCTCCCGGGTGATGAATAAATTCCTGTTCAGCCCCGGGTTTTGTGTTCAGCACAGCACAAA
>CADDXX010000666.1:150497-176201 GCA_902810485.1 Alauda arvensis
ACCTGCTGCACCTGCTGGAATTTTGGCTTTTGGTTATTTTCTTGGTAAGCATCAAACCACAGATGACAGATGGAAAGTGTGGTGGGAGGGTGCAGGAATGCACCCCAAAAACCAGGCAGGTGTTTTCCATGTAAGGAAAAAGGGTTTCAGTTTTACCTTAGGACTAAAAAGGGAAAAGCCACAGAAATTCCTGCTCCCTTGGCAGGAATTGGCTCCAGGCCAGGACACAAACACTGCCAGGGCTCTTTACCTGTCCCTCCGAAATGGAGCTGTTCTCTGTTGGGAAATGCCAAAAACCCACCCCAATCCTTCAGTGCTGCAGGCAGAGCCCAGAGCTGCTGCTGCTTTTTGGGCTGGCACAGCCAGCTGCAAGAACCTTGTCTTACATCTGTGCCTGCCTTCTATTTTGTTCTTCTATTGTTTGTTATTTTCCCAATTTATTCAGATTTTGCTTCACATAACACACCTAAGGAGTCACCTCACAAATTATTTTTAAGCCATTTCTGAGATGTGCTGGACACCCTCAGATTTACTGAGCCCTCAAAGAACTAAATCCACCTGGCTCATTGAGGAACTCAACAGGAGGGGTGAGCTCAGAACCCGGGGAAGGGAGGCAGAGGAAGGGGAATTTCCGTGGGCTGAGAAATTCTGTCCATCCCTGTTTGCCATGGGCAGTTTGTGCAGTGAAATCCTCCGGGTGTGCTGGGTCTGTGCTTCCATCCCTCTGCAGGGAAGAGAGAACCCAGGACAGATTTCCTGAGGGAAGGACTCCCTGATGGATCCACCCTTCCTCCCAKGGCTCAGAACCCACCTCAGATGCTGCAAAGCCAAAAAACTTCCAGTGTGGGGTAATTTATCTCGATTATAAACATTCATCTGCTCCTAATCTTCCATTTGCCTCTTAATTAGAGCCTTAATTGCTTCTTCTCTGAGRCCATTAAGGAGCTGACAGGCTCTGCACAGCTCAGTTCAGTCCTTCAGGGCCTTAATTCAGAGGCCACCAGAGAGGCTGGGTCCTGCTCCACAGGTTTGGGATTAGGCTCAAAAGTGAACATTAAACCTTGGATCCACATGGAGAGGGGATGGGTTTGGACTGAATTTCTATCACTCGTGGCTTTTGAATGCTTGAGGGGTATTTTATGTCCCTTTGGATGTAAAGGGATAAAAAATATATATGTAATATATATAAAACATATACATTTCATATCCTTTTATATAATATATATTATATATATATTAAAAAGGGATAGAATATATATGTATATAATACATATAACATATTATATACATTATATATAATATATAATATATAATATATAAAATATATATTATATATGTTATATATAAAGGGATATAATATATGTGTAATATAAAAATACATTTCATATCCTTTTATATAATATAAAAGGATATGAAATGTATATGTTTCATATATAAAATAGATATTGTATATATTTATATATATTTATATTGAAATATCTAAATATATATTATATATATGTTTTTAGATATATTATTTTTTTATATATGGGGTAAAGGAAGATGGAGCAAGGTAAAAATTCATGCTTTTTGTCTTAAACCTTGGATCTTAACTAATTTTGAGGGGTTTAAAATCCTGCTTTAGTTGTGATCAGGCCCTGATGGGAGTGTCTCAGGGAGGAGATTTGGCCCTTGACTCACGGAAGGAGAGGAGCATTTTCCTCAAAATGCAAAGCAAAGCATTTATATATATATATATATTATATTTATATATATATTTATATTGAAATATATATAAATATATAATATATGCATGAATTTAAATATATTTTTTTTATATATGGGGTAAAGGAAGATGGAGCAAGGTAAAAATTCATGCTTTATGTCTTAAACCTTAACTAATTTTGAGGGGTTTAAAATCCTGCTTTAGTTGTGAYCAGGCCCTGATGGGAGYGTCTCAAGGAGGAGATYTGGCYCYTGACTCRYGGAAGGARAGGAGCATTTTCCTCAAAATGCAAAGCAAAGCAAAACCTCCTCCCCTGCACAGCCCTGGAGTTGTGGCTGCTGCCTTTGGAGCAGGTTTTTGGCCAGACAGGAACCTTTGACTGCCTCAAAACCTTTGGCTTTGGACTCTCCTGCACTTTTTCATGGCATCTCTCACAGCCCTATTGGCAGTTAGGGACTCATTGCTGCTCTTAATATCTGAGAGAGTGGCTAAATTGTTGTCTTCCCACTGGAAAAGGAGATTAATGGAAGAAGAATTGGAAAACGATGAAAATGGATGAGGAGTGGGGTTCCCACTCTGGAGATTTGGGTGTAATCAATTAATTCTTCTTATGCAAGCTTGCAAAAAAAGAAAAAAAAAAGGGAAAAAAAATAAAGCCCTCCAGAAGCTAATGGCTGGTTAAAAAAAGTGCCAGCACAATTTAATTGGAGTGGCTGACTCACAAATCTTTTAATGTTTTTTGTGTTCTGGTGGTGCCTGGCAGCTCTGCCACAGTCAGATGGATTATTGTTTTTAGGGAAAGCCCCTCTCTCTCTCTCTCTCCAGTTTACACTGATCTGCACCAGTCAGAAATGTGGAATCAAAGTTTCAAAGTTGTAAATCTTAACGTTGCTTAAAGCTCTCCCCAAAAATTCTGGAATGTCTTGTTAGACACAAGCTGTGATGATGACAATGATGATGATGATAATAATGATAATAATGATAATTCTGCAGTTGTTTGTGGCTGGGTTCTTTACTGGCAGCTGGGAGCAAAGAGGAGCAGGCAATCCATGGCCAATCCATGCTGGACACTCATCCCAAACTCCAGAGGGAAGATTTGGAAGATGCCGAAGATGCAGAAACCGCGATTTCTTCAGTGGTGGCAGAGGAGAGCAATGAGAGCTCTGAGCTGGGTTATGAATGTTCCAAAGCCATTCAAACCCTCCCAGCTACAAAAAAMCAAGGAGGAGCCAGCTTGGAGTTCTACAATCACAGGTAAATTTAGGCTGGAGGGGATTTCTATCCCCTTTTGTGGTATCAGGCAAATGAAATCCTCTTGGATATCCTCACCCTCTTCCAAATCTCTGAATTCCCTGACAAATCCCTGGGGCTYTGGCTCCCCTTTTAGCCTTGGGAGTGTCCTCCAGAAGAGATTTTGGCTGCTCTGACCTCACTCTGTGCTGGTGGGAGATGAATCCTGATCAGASCTGCCAGTGGAAATGATTTGTCCTGTTCATCATCACTTTGTAAATCCAAACTGCTGGGAGAASCCTGGGAGGAGCCTGTGAAATACCTGAGTGTGAGTTACCCTCCCCACCACCCATTTCTGGGAAATTCATGGAATTCAGCCAAATATTGCCCCTGATTCCACTTTTCTAAATCAAATTTTAGCATCCCTCAAGTATCTCAAACCTGTTCCTCATAGCCACTGGAAATCTGGGGTTGGAGATCTCCTTCCTTTTTTGCTTTGTTTCAAATCTTTCTTTAAATCAGGTTTCTTTCGGGTCTAAATTGTAAGAATGGGATATCTCATATTCAACAATCCTGTAGTTATTAAAATCCTTTTTAAAATTTATTTTAATTTTTTTTTTTAAACTAAAGGTTTATGTCATTCTACAGAAATCCCAATTAAGGAAAACTGCCAGAATCAGGAAGAAAAGGAATCTTGGAGACCATTGTGGCTTTCTTTAAATCATTCTTGGGAATATTGGGAATGAAGGAGAGGCAGTGAGAGAGCAAGAGCACGGCACTGAGTCCAAACTTTGATTTTCCTTGGAATGCTGTGATTGAGATCACTGCAATTCCTTGTGATTTGTTTTTCCTTAAGTCCCTTGAGGACTTTTTTTCAGTGGCCTTGGGAATCCCAGGAGCTGTGCCACGATGGGAGGTTTTTAGTGCTGGCAGCTGCTTTCTAGGATAAAAAATTTAAACTCATAAATTTTCTGTATTTTTCATGTCCTCTGTGCAGCCAGTGGTGTTTCTGCAGCCCATAGCCTTGTTCTTTTTAAATCCATCAACTGCTGAGTTTTAACTTCTGGTTTAATTCACAACCCTGCTCATTCTTTAAACTTTTAGGTCACTTTTGGCTTTACACCTGATGTTCTATTCAATTTTGTGAAAACTTTCTGCTGAAGGTGAATAAWCTTTCTGCTCACGTTCTTTAGGAACAGATGCAAAYATYTGTAATTTTAGAGGGGYCTTYTGGTTATCAGGGAGTGTAATGCAARGTGTTTATCCTTCAYGACAATGCAGGGAGACAGGAGGAAGCAATATCACAGAGCTGGAAGCAGATGAGCACCRAGGGGAGAAGGGATAAAATCTTTTAGAAATAGGGGAGGGAACAGAGTTCACCAAAAACACTTCCCAGGGTTTGGAACTTCAGGCTACCCAGGCAGACTTCATCTCTGGAGATCAGAGTGAGCAAACAAGGTAATCAGCATGAAAGAATCAGTTCATGCCAGCAGAATCCCAGGGCTGAGACCCTGCCCTGGCTGGGATTTCACCCCCCCTCATCTCCAGGCAGGCAACAACCTCGGGTGGCCAAGAGGGGAAATCTAAAATTAGAAATTCCAGCAAARTATTTCCTTTTCCCAGGAAAACATCTCAGTGCTGACCCTTTTCTCACACCGCTCCTGGAGCAGGGGGAGAGGCTGAGCGTGCCTGAGTCCAAGCTGAGCACTCCCAGGTTCCTGGTGTCATCTTGGGAAGTGCTCTGGGATGGAAAAGGCACCTCAGTGGCCACCAGCAGCCCTCCCAGGAGCTCAGGAATCAAATCTGCTCTTGGAGAGCAGGTGGAACGTGTTCAGTGAGCTGATGCTGCCTGGGGAACCCTCTGACCTGGATAAGGATGAGGTGCCCTTTGCAGAGGATCCTCCCTTGGCTTTTTCCAGGTGGGACAGCCCTGGTCCCTGCTGGCATTCCCTGGGCTCTGGGCTGGCTCTGGAGCTCCAAGGGCTGGGCAGCAGCACCTCTGCACTGCCGTGTTTCTGGGCTGGAACTGCGGGGAAACTTGCTGGGAATCATGCTGGAAGGAGTTTAAGTTAAATCATGCACCAGAGGAGTTTAAGTGTCAGGAATCACCGGATTCTAAGAAGAGTTTAGGTGTTAGGAATCACAGGATTCCAGGAAGAGTTTGTCTGGAATCATGGGATTTTAGGAAGAGTTTAAGTGTCTGGAATCAAAGGATTTTAAGAAGAGTTTAAGTGTCTGGAATAATGGGATTTTAGGAAGAGTTTAGGTATCTGGAATAACAGGATTCTAGGAAGAATTTAGGTGTCTGGAATAATGGGATTCCAGGAAGAGTTTAAATGTCTGGAGTCATGGGATTCTAGGAAGAGTTTAAGTGTCTGGAATTATGGGATTTTAGGAAAAGTTTAAATGTCTGGAGTCATGGGATTTAGGAAGAGTTTAGGTGTCTGGAATCACAGGATTTTAGGAAAAATTCAAGTGTCTGGAATCACAGGATTCCAGGAAGAGTTTAGATGCCTGGGATCCCAGGATTTTAGGAGGCCTCTGCTGGTCAATGAAGAGGGTGCCAGCCCAGCTTCCCACTGTGCCTTCCTGCTTGGAAAACRGGAGCAGGTGCCCTTTGCAGAGGATCCTCCCTTGGCTTTTGCCAGGTGTGGGACAGCCCTGATCCCTGCTGGCATTCCCTGGGCTCTGAGCTGGCTCTGGAGCTCCAAGGGCTGGGCAGCAGCACCTCTGCACTGCCGTGTTTCTGGGCTGGAACTGCGGGGAAACTCGCTGGGAATCATGCTGGAAGCAGAGGAGTTTAAGTGTCAGGAATCACGGGATTCTAGGAAGAATTTAGGTGTCTGGAATAACAGGATTCTAGGAAGAATTTAGGTGTCTGGAATAATGGGATTCCAGGAAGAGTTTATGTTTCTGGAATCCCAGGATTTTAGGAAGAGCTTAGGTGTCTGGAATCCCAGGATTTTAGGAAGAGTTTAAGTGTCTGGAATAATGGGATTTTAGGAAAAGTTTAAATGTCTGGAATCACAGAATTCTAGGATTAGTTTAAGTGTCTGGAATCATGGTATTTTTAGGAAGAATTTAGGTCTGGAATAACAGGATTCTAGGAAGAGTTTAAGTGTCTGGAATCGTGGGATTTTAGGAAGAGTGTAAGTGTCTGGAATCAAAGGACTTTAGGAAGAGTTAAAGTGTCTGGAATCACAGGATTCCAGGAAGAGTTTAGGTGCCTGGGATCCCAGGATTTTAGGAAGCCTCTGCTGGTCAATGAAGAGGGTGCCAGCCCAGCTTCCCACTGTGCCTTCCTGCTTGGAAAACAGGAGCAGGGCCAGAGGTAAAGGGAATTTTGGGATCCTGCCATTCCTCTGGCCGTGGGGATCACGAGCCCTGCAGGGAGTGACCTGTGCAGGCTCAGGAGTGATGAGCAAAGACAGGATTTTGGGGCACCTCTCTGTGCCTGTCCCTGCTTGAGGAAGGAGCAGTGTTGGAGGTGTGTGGGAGTGTGGAAAGGACTGGGATCTGCCCTTTCTCCATGCCCAGAGAGACTTTGGAGGGATTGCAAAGACAGGATGTGCAAAATTAATGATACATGGTCAGCACTGAGTTATGGAATAATGTCTGAGCTGTTGGGTAACCCCTGGACAGCTGTCTTTTAGTGATCTTACCTTTTAATATGAGTTACTGCTTGGATCTGAATATTTGAACATTCAGGGGTGAGGGAGCAGCTGGAGTTGTGAGGAGCTGAGGCATTAATTGGTGAGAGAGGGACAAAAAGCCATTTTCAAACATTCAGAACAGGTTTGGCAAAGTGCAGCACTACCCAGAGAACAAAGCTGTTAAACAAATGTGCAATCCCTTTCCCCTGAAAGTGAGATACAGCAAAATTTTAGTTAAAACACTCCTCATCAGCATCTCTTTTTTATTTCCCACAAACRTTGCTCCCTGATTTCTCACTATTCCTCATAGTTCTGACTATTGTGACATTGTAATTGCCTCCTTTGACTCCTACAATCCTCTTCAGCAATAAAACTCATCTTTTACACCTCTAGAGAAATATTCCTGAAGGGAACACCCCAATGGGATGGGAATGCTTTTCCCTGCTAGAACTCCCCTCCTGCTAATGCCTCTGATTTCCTGTGTTGGAATAAATAGCAATGAAATGTTTTGTTAGAATCAGGACAATTACAATGGGACAGAAGTGAAAGGAATCGCTGGCAGCTCCAGGGAAGTGGGGATGTGTGAGAAAGTTAAGCCTTGCCCAAGTCTGGCAYCCAGCAGGAGATGTTAGAGCTCTTCTAATAGAAAGGAAAAGTGCAGAGTGGAGAGTCCTTGTGTTCTGCTCATTCCTGATGATCCAGTTTGGAGCAGGAGCCACTTATTCCTGACCCTGCATTTCCATCARTGTGCTTTGGCCACGTCCTGGAGCACCATGAAATCCACTTTTGTTCTTTGTCCTGCAGAAACACTCAGGTGGGAGAACACCCTGGTGTTTTTCTTCCCTTCACCTGCCTCCCCTTAAGAAAGCAGTTGGACAGGATAAATATTTTCCTCTTTGAAGAGGAGTAGAAAGTTCAGCTGAGAAACTCTAACCCCAGCAATGTTTATTTGGAGTGAGAGAGCCAAGTCTGCTGAGAGGTTTTGAAGGGTTGAGACTGCTTAAATCCATATCAGAGGGRGACATTTGCTAGGACTGGGCGAGGCTAAGGGGGTAAATATGGCAATTCATCCCAGAGAAATCAAACCCTGACAATAAATCAGTCAAAGGGGCTGTAGTGAAGAGGGGAACAGCTTTGGACAACATTTGTGTGGTCAATAGCTCAGTTTGCTGCATAAATAACCATCCAAGTGAACATTTTATTGCTTTGCACACGTATTTTCCACAGCTGGCTGTTTCTGTGGCTGTAAAACCTCACACTGCTCTCAAAGCTGCCCCTGTGTCAGAATTTAAATGCACCCTATCCCGAGTTKATTTGTAAAATTATCCCCCTGATCCTGAAGTTCTCCATCTTGGCTTTGTTGCTTGTTTTCCTGACAGCCACAAATGCGCAGATCATTTTTGTTCCTTGGAACTGTTCAGTGCTCAGGTGTTTGTTTTTAGGCAGAGGGAATTGCCAGAGTGTCACCAAGTGCACCCCACTGGCCTGAACTTCAGAGGATTTGTTCAGAAATTTCCTTTTTCTCACCATTTCCCCCACCTCTTTTTTTTGCATCTCTCTCTCTTTGAGTTTCTTTCTCTCAGTTTCTCTTGCTATTGTGCCCACCTGACCTTCCCACTACACCTCCCAAATTTAAAAGGGTTTCCTTTTCTTCTCCTGGGTCTATTTCCTTGTCAGAATTATACATTTAAAAGTCTTTCCTAATTTTTTTAAAATACCTGCTTTGCTCATGATGATAAGACTTCCCTTAGAAATAGGCTTCACCAGATGAAAAAGGCTTCAAAATTTTAAAGCCTATGGCTAGGATTCAATTATCATAAAATATTCCTTACTGCACGATATTTTACATTTAAAACTCTGGGAAAGGGGGGTTCCAAAATGTGGGAATACCAGATGTGTCCTCCAGCTGCAGTGAAGTTTCCTTGGATTTTTTTTTCCCCCCATTCCTCAAGGCTCCTCAGTGGTTTTTCCACAGCAGCCTAATGTGCTTTTGTTGTCCCAAAATTGATGTTTTTGGACACTTGAGAGATGTGCACCACCATCAGGAAAAGCACAGACACAAATCTTTGCAGAAGTTTTATCCTTCAAATCCAAAGAGATATTTTTGAATGTTGTTGTAAATAAATAAAGAAAGAAAAATGTGCATTGGAAGGATCCATAAGAAATATTTTTTTAAATCAACCTTATCCTTATTTTGGGTGTTTGGTGATGCTGGATGAAGGAGTCAGACTGGCTTCATGTTTCTGGAAAATGCCTTGCTGAGGGTTCTGCCCTCAAAGTGATCTCCATGGTAGAAAAAACGGGAATAACTGAGGTGTGGGGATTCTCCCTGGGATAATGCTTTGCTATGTGCCTTGGTAAAGACACATCCACTTCTGCTTGTTATGGCAATGCTTCCATGGGGAATTGAGGGGTCCTTGGTTTGAACTTYCTGCTGAATTTTAATTTGGTTCATTATTTTAACGCCATTCAATAAAATGCATGATCCTTAACTTCCTGTCCTAACACACAGCGCAGAATTCCCATGGCAATCCATTAAAATTGTGCTTCACACCACAGACAGCTGTGATTTTGGAGCACTTAGGGTGGAAAGTGTTATAAAAACGCATTTACCTGTTCAAATTCAAGCAGATTCAATAATTAATAACAGCATCAGCAAATGTTTACCCTTATCATTTCCCATTTTATTTCTCACTGGAGCTATATCTGCAWGGGGAAGCTCTAAAAATACAGGATAAAAATAAATAAAGGATTGTCAAAACTGGATTTTCTCACGGATGACACAACCTGGTGACCTCAGCCTGGTTTGGATCCCTCAGCAGTGACACCAAATGAGGACACTGCTGRAGGTGACATCACATTTTCCTGGCTTCAGCTCTTATAATTTTGTGTTTTGTAACTTTTTTTTGGCAGGAATGCTGGGTTGGGCTTTGCTGCTGTGATGCATCAGGTGGGAGAAGGAAAGGTGGATATTTGGCTGCCTAAACTGGCTTGTTTTGCCAGTGTTTGCCAGGATGCAACTTGTAAACATTTGTAAATTAATAGAGTGAAAATTCCTGGTTTTGGTGAAATGTTGGCCTGATTGTACCTTCAACAAAAAATGACTCAATGCATGGGGTCAAGGCACAGCACAAGAAGCTGCTTCTGCACAAATACGATGWAGAAATTGTGCTGGTGATTCTGACATCATTTGATGCCCTCTGCTCGTATCTCACCCAAACAGAAGAGCTTAAAATGGGAAATGGACCCATCCAGGGCAGGGGAAAACTCTTTAATCCCAGATATCTTCCGTGGGTTTTCAAACCACTGCATTCAGTTTCTCTCCTGATATGGGCTGGAAAGGTTTGAGATAAGGACAGATTTGATTTTTATCTCAAGCTCTGCCAGCCCAAGCAGCCTGAGGGGTTCTGTGCTGCAGTGAAGCCTGGTGATGGCTGAGAGGGAGAGGTGGTCAGGCCAGAGCAGCAAAGGACACCCCAGTAAACCCTGGGGGGGAAAATGAGGTGAGGGAAAGGGAGAGAAAGAGAGAGATGAGACTTCAACAAATCTACATTTGCTGCACTGCAGAAATGTTCTTCCTTTTGATCTCGTAGGTGGTTTTGGTGAGATTTTTTTTTAAATCCTTCCACTCCTTGCCGATCACTTCACTGGGAAAACACGGTGCTCAGCAAACCTGCAAATATCCCCCTCCCCCTGGGGATGTCAGGCTCCTTCAGCTGCAGTTCCCAGCTCTCAGGATGGTGTCAGGGAACAAGCAGCAATTTCCTCATTGTCTCACCCGAAGGTGATGCAGATGTTTGAAATCCCGGTGCCTGCTGCTCAGATCAGGAGTGCTAAACATTTCATCTTGATTCCTCTTCAGCACCACCTACTTCCTGGAAAATCTGGAAGCCTTGCATTTACCACTTCAAATTCCCTGTCAAGTTCCTTTCAGGTTTGGGTTTTTCTTTTTTTTAAATTTTTTTTTGGGTTTTTTTTTCCCCTGCTCCATTTTTGTCTCACACGTTTATTACATGGTGACAAATGCAGTTTTCTCCTGACACCACGTAATAGATGTGTGAAACACACACACACATGTTTTGGTAGGAGAACTGCTCCTCATTTCCTGGCTCCAGTTGCAAAACATGAGTCAGGGTTGGAGAGGTTGTGCCTCTGTCAGAGCTGTGCAATCCACGCCCTCCAACTCCCCTGGGTTTTGCTGCAGTCATGGAGAAAAATGGCAAATCTCATTCTTGTATTTCTACAACCAGTGTTTTCTCCTCCCCCAAGCACATCAAATCTTCATTTTATGATCACCATTCCCTTKTGTTGATTGTATTTACTTATTTCAGGCATTGATGCTGTTATTAAAGGGAAAAAAAAAACCACCTCCAGCTTCTAAAACACAGATAAAAGTACCCTCCTATAATTCTGAAAAGAAACATTATTTTAGTGGTGGTGCATTTGCTGTGGATTTTTTTTTTTCACCTGCACCAAGTGGTTTCTGCTGTTCTGCTGCATAATTGCAGGTGACAACCCCCCAGCATCTCCACAAGGTGACACAACATTCCTTGTTTTTACATCCCAGCTTCCAGTGCTCTGTGCGCCTCCGTGAGGGGCCCCAAGTGAAACACAAAATCAGGCGAGACTTTTTGTGAGCTAGAGTGGAACAAGCCCCGTGTTACAAGTTAAAACAAAACCCCAGGAAAACGAGCAGGCAAAAAAATAAAAAAAAAAAAAAATAGAGAGAGAACCCAGCACATCATCACTTCCTACTGGATCCAGCCTTGGAATGCCACAGGGCTGGCAGTTGTTGTGCAGACACTCATGGGTGATTGGAAGCAGCAGGACCATGGTGCTCCCACGTTAATCACAAACAGAGTTTTGCATTGATTTTTTTCTGATTTTTTTCCCCCCTAAGCAATTTTATCCCACAAGGTCCCTGTGGTTGAGCTGCTCCTGCAATAGAATGACAAATAACGGGGTGACATGCTGTGARAAATTCAGAAAATGAGAGATGCTATCCCGTTTTCCAAAACAGAGCAGAAACAACACTAATTCCGTCAGGCAAGATGGAACAGACAATTAAACYGGGCATGCTTTTAATTTTGGAGCTCACCAGAGAACGGATGCCTTTTTCAAACGTAACGAATGTGGAAGTGATYCCTTTAAAACGAAGCAAACCCACTGATTTTTTTTTTTTTCCTTGCTAAAAATTAAAGCATTTACCTTATACAAAGTATAAGAAATGTTACCTGTTGCCTCCACCATTCCTTCTAGGATTACAACAATTTCTAGCTCCTCTTTGGGCAACTGGGCTTTGGAAATCTCCCAGAAAGGACTCTGCTGGTTAATCTCATGGCTGATGATCAGTGGTGAAACCAAAAAGAGACGATCATCCCCTGTGTAATAACCTACGTTGATATCTGTCTGGTTGAGTGGTATAAATTCCCCCTCCTTTGTCTGTTTGGATTTGATCAACTTGGCTCGTATTGATGCCTCTACAATGTGTGAATTCCTAAGGTCTCCTACTCGGAACATCAGACACAGCTTCCCATCCCGCATGGAAATGACTGCGTTTGTAGAAAAAACCAAGGTTTCCGCCCTCTTCTTGGGCTGGGATATTTTCACAAACATGCAGCCAACCATGAAGGCGTTGACGATAGAACCTAGGACAGACTGCACTAAAAGCAGGACAATTCCCTCGGGACACTTGTCCGTGATGACCCGGTAACCGTACCCGATGGTGGTTTCGGTCTCGATTGAGAATAAAAAGGCTGAGACAAACCCATTGAGGTTGCTGACGCAGGGGGTCCACGTGYTGTCCCCTATGTGATCCATGTCCCCTCGCATGTAGGCTATCAGCCACCAGATCATGCCGAAGAAGAGCCAGGTCACCGT
Source organism: Alauda arvensis (assembly GCA_902810485.1). NCBI lineage: Eukaryota > Metazoa > Chordata > Aves > Passeriformes > Alaudidae > Alauda > Alauda arvensis. The sequence continues at coordinate 162,966 of CADDXX010000666.1, forward strand.
GTAGACCATGACGAAGATCAGCAGGTTGAACCTCCACTTGAGGTCCACCAGGGTGGTGAAGATGTCAGTCAGGTAGCGGTAAGTCTCTCGGACGTTGCCGTGGTGGACGTTGCACTTCCCGTCCTTCCGCACGTACCTCTGGATTTTCCTCTTGGCGCACTCCTTGCTGATGTTTTTGGGCAGGTCCTCCCTGGCTTGTTTGGGCAGCTTTGGTTGGTGGATGGTGACAGGGCTCTCGATGTCCTGCTCCATTGAGTCTTCTTCCAGGACGTTGGCTGCCRTGGARAACAAAAACAAAAAATAAATCAAGGAAAAGCCATTCCTCTTTGTTATTGCTCTAAATCAACGCACAAACTCTTCCTGTGTTGATCAATAAAATGATCATCCTTGCTTTTTGCTAACACAAAGATCAAATGATGCCAAGCACCCCCATTTTATTGCTACACAAACTCTMATTTCTTATCAGGTCATCCTCTCTACACCCATATTTAAATTCCAGAAGATGGGTTTAAGCTGATGTTCCTTCCTCTCCCCCCCCTCACCCCTTTGYGGTTTAATGAATGAAAATTTTTTATGCACCAAAAAAAGATCTTAGGGAGATAAAAGATATAAATGAGGGAATGGATTCACTTGGGGGTGAGCAGGGAAAATGAGTTATTGTCGAGATGTTTTTTTTCCCATCAATTGCATTGCTGTGGGGAAAGTATTAAATAAGTACAAGGAGGTTTTCTTTTTTAAAAAAAAAAGCCAACAGTTTTTAGAAAGAAGCAATCCTCCTCTTGTTGAAGGAAAGTTGTAATATCTATCAAGAGCAATTCAAGCACACTTCCACAGAAAATCAATGTCTTGCTGATAATGAGACAGAGAATTGTGTGTCCTTCTCCCAGCAACGTAAAACCTATGGTGCTTCAGATTTCATCTGAATTCACTGTGCCTGTGGCCTTTAATTCAAGTGTACCTTGTCCTCTAATGATCTGAGCCTTTTTTTGTTTTTTTTTTAGTTTCCCAGCCTTTGAAGATAAATAGCTTTATTATAGTTGTGAGCCAGAGAAATAAAGAGTGTGCTGAGGAGGAGAGGGGTTTAATCGAGTGTGTTTTGCATGGAGGATGTGGTGAGGTCTGGGGTAATTGTTGTTTTCAACTGAAATCCTTCTGTTTTCTGGGGCTTCTTCCTGCAGGAATTTCAGCTCTTGAATTCCTAATGATTTCTCTTCTGTCTAGGTGCTGTCGTTCTTCTGCCAGACTGTAAAGGGAAAATTCTTCTGGTGGTTCTGTCCAGGTGCTTGACTCTGAATACAGAACYCCAGAATGGTTTGGGTGGGAGGGGACCTTAAAATCACCCAGTCCCCACCYCSTGCCATGGGCAGGGACASYTCCCACTGYSCCAGGCTGCTCCAAGCCCCARTGTCCAACCTGGYCTTGGGCACTGCCAGGGATGCAGGGGCAGCCCCAGCTGCTCTGGGCACCCTGTGCCAGGGCCTCATTACTCTCACAGGGAAGGATTTCTTCCCAAAATCCCATCCCAAAAGCAGCCCTGCTGTGATTTTGTACCATTCTTTATGGAGTGTTGCACAAGGGGCTGCTCTCAGTGSGTCAGTGTGGCTCTAAAAGCATTTTTCACTCTCAGAAACAGCAGATCCTGTGTGGAGTCTCACAGCACCTGCAGCTTTTTCAAGATGTGCAGGAGAAAGATCACAGACCCTTGTGGGATTTTATTAAAACACCCAGGGGGGAAAAAAGGGTTGTAGCCTGGTTGTCTCTCCTCCTGACCTGCTCCTCTTGCAAAGAAAGCCTCCAAGCCCTACAGCAGCACAGAATCTGGGAGCAATCCCATGTTTCAATGCTGTGCACCCCATCCTGTCCCGTTCTCCATTTGCTCTGTGTCCCAGTGTGGCRAACCAGAGCATCTCTCTGGTTCTCCTGATGGGCAGGAGCCTGGACAGGGGGGTGAATCCTCCCTGGCCTGTGCCAGAAACAGTGATGGTTTTTGGTCCCAGCCCATGGAAAAAGCACTGCCAGGGYTGTCTGAGGATTTGGAGATCACAAGGGTTTGATTGGTGTGATTTTTATTATGTCACTGGGTGAGTAGAAGGGTTTTTAGATTTTGCTACATAGACATAAATGAGGTAAAGATGGAGGCAGATCAGTGTGATAAGAGCACAYGTTTCTGTCTTCCTTTTCCTCTTTCCTCTTTGCAAAGGGTGTTGGGTTTTTAGGATTGGTAAAGGTAAAATTTCACTGCATGACATGGGTTTTAGTTATTGGYGTTTAGAGAAAAACAATGTTTACATAGTTTATTTTATAAAAGCCCAGACACTGTTGTGGGTGGGAGGGAGAAACCATTTTTCCAGCTGCCTGTGAACTTCACGCTGGACAAAAAGAACTTAGAGATAAGATTTGTAAAATAAACATCTGCAGTCCMCAACCCAGACGTTCTCCGATTCCTTCTTTCAAGCATGGGCCGGTGAGAAGAAAAATTTACACTGCTGGGGTTAATCTCAGAAGAGATAACTCCGACATCCCAGGAGAGCATTAGGGCTGGTGGCAGCCCTGGGAGCTGTGTCACAGAGCCCTCAGCTCTGAATGARCTCCCCCAGTCAGTGACAGTGTGCCTGCATTATCCCTGATGCTGGGGAATGCGTGGCAGAGCACAATCAAAAGGCATGGCAGGGCCCTTGGGAGGCAGACTCAAGCCAACGCCAGAAAATCTGAAGTTGAGGCTTCACACTTTGTGCTCAGCTCTCCGTGGTGCCTGAGGAAATTCCAGTGCACAGGAGTTATCCCATCACTGCAGCAACAGAGTCCTCAAATAATCATGAACAACCTATGAAGGCTTTTGAGGCTTAATGTTAAACTGCTAATGCTGATAAAGTGGGGTTCATTATCATTCAGGCATTGTGAATGATTTGCTTTCCCCTCCCAGCCTGAGCCTGGCACGAACACAGAGACCAGGACTGGGAGAATCCTGTTGGTTTTGAGGACATCCCTTACTCCTGGCCCTGCTGTCAAAGGGAATCACGTCCCAAACCTCCCTGTCTGAGCACCTCTTACCAGGAATTCTCCTGGGAGGGGACCCAGGTGCTGATTTTATTCCTGGCAGCAGGAGGAATGTGAAGGGACAYCCAGGGCTGCCCTCCCAGCACACCACTCCTGCTTTCCACAAGGTGTTTATTTCCTGTGGAAGTACTCTGAGCAGTGAAAGCACCTTTTATTCAGACAGCAAATTCCTACTGATGCTTTCCCAATGCTTTCTGTGGATTTGTGCATCACAACCAGCCTGGCCTTTCACATCATGAGGGCCATGTTCTGCCAAGTGTCCATGGGTTTTGTAGGAGCTGCTGGCACAGTCAGTGGGATCAGGATGTGACAGTTCCAATGTGGGAGGGTTTTTCTTAACCTGGAGAAGTTGTGGTGGAGCTGATTTTTGTCTGCCTTTGTAAGGGGGCAGTTTTGGACCACAAACCCAGTGTTTAACCAAGGTCTCCATCATTACAGCATTTCTCTGACACTCTTGCAGACATTTCAATCTTCCTGAGGCCATTTATAAACTCTCCAGGCTCTTCCTAGTGCTGTCATTTCTTAACTCTCAGCCTCTGAGGGGAAAAATTAAGGTCAAGTTTTTGGTCTTTTTCTCTTTTCTGCAAGATGTCCTTTCTTTTCTTCTTTCCCTCACCCAGCCCTGCTATGAGTGAATTCCTTTGTGGAGAGGTTCCCTAGATCAGAATCACAGTTTGTTACCCTCTCCTGGACTGAGTTTTCACTCCAGGGAGAACCTTGGGAGCAGCAATTCCCGAAATAAGAGATCCCAAGGTTATGCATCTGTGTGTTTCCATGGAAATGCCTGATGAATAAGTTTYAAACACATGGCAGGATCCCTGCTCACCACTGAGGCTGAGGAACAGCCACATTCTGTCAGCGCCTTTGCCACGAAACACTTTGACTAATTATATTTTTTACTTGATAGCAACCCAATTAACTTCTGCTGTTTATTTCGTCTAATTTTCCTTTTTGGTTACATAATGGCTGTCTCGGATCCAGGAGCAAAGTGAGGAGCAGCAGCCTCACTTGAGAGCTATTTTTTGCTCTCTCTGCTTTTCTTCCTGACAGAAAAAAGTATATCCATATTATTAATCTGCACTGGAAAAAAAATGAAAAAAATTTAAAAAAATAAAAAAAGAAAAAGTATTTCTGAACTCTTCCTCCTCTCCCAGTAAACATTATGTTTGTTTGAACACAACAGCCAGGTGAGGAGCCAATTCAGGCCAATTTGGAGGATTTGCTCAAACGATCTGCTTTGGTCACTCTCCGAGGCAAAACCTACAAGACAGATGAGAGTTCAGTGATCTGTTTAATTTCCCAGCAAATGACAAGGAGTTCTCCTAAATAAGTCCCTCAATAGTTCACTCGTGTCCTGGCCGTGGCCAAATTAGCAAATTAATTGTGCCCAAGTGTCTGTTATTYAGATTGGAGGGTGAAGGGTGGTGCAGCCCACACTTGGATTATTGAGCTCCAGTTGTTTGCCAGGCAGGTTAGTGTCACACAACCTGCCAAACAGGGATAATCTGTGTCCTGAAATGGAGCCAGGAATTGTGTGTGTGCCCAGCTCTGCACTGGCCCAAACCATGCCAGGGGCTTTTCTGGAAATCCCACCCTGCAGGGGGGGGTTGTGTGCCAGCGCTCAGAGTATTTTATTTTCCAGTAAAATCGCAGCAAATGTTCTTGTCATGTTCTTGTCTACTCCAAAGCAGCTCTGGGAAGGCACAGTCCTGATTTTCCAAGCACATCCTTTTATTTAGAGCCTGTGGAACAACACGAAACCAGTGTCAACAGCAAAAACAGGACGGGACTYGCTCTCTCCCTTTGAGACTGTGGATGTAACCCTTCAGCAATCATTTTAYCATCAACACTGTGATTTTTGGTGTACTTTGGTGGTGCTGCAGAGAACCTGCTGTGGTGCTGTGCAAACACAAAGCAAAAGCAGGAATATGAGGGGCCTGCTCGTCCAATTTAAGCCCTGCAAGCCTATTTTGGTTGTGTATGATTGGCCAAATRATGAGAGGCTTCAACGGAGAATATTGCAAATTAAAGCTGATCTTTCTGTACCAGGAGCTGACCTAGAAAGTTCCGTGGATGTTCCACTGCAATTCAGTGATTTTAACTCTTGTAACACAGTGATGAGCGTTTTGTGTGCAAATTCATTGAGAATGTCCCAATTTCCAGAACCATTCACAATCCAAAATTTGCTCTCACGGGCTTTACTGCACGTAGAGAAATGTGTTGAGCAGGCCCTGTGATTCCTGCCTACATTCCCCCCCTCTCCTGGTGGGATGAGGGCCACCTTTAAGATATGTTTGCATCTCTGAGGTCCAAGTTTGGCTTTCAGGATAGTCTTGAGTGTTTTACCTCTTGTTTCCCTGGCTCTGCACCCATCTGTGGAATATTTGGCAGTCCCTGGTGGCTGTCTGTGCTCCCTCTATGGGGTTGTTGGGCTTTGCACAGCACAAGGGATTTCTTGTAGCCTTCAAGACCCTAAATCTGCCTTGTTCTGTCTCCTCCTGAAAAAGTCAGAGGAGGGGAGGGGAGATTTTGGAATGCTTTGCCTCCTCTCTGGCTGGCTTTCGTTTCAGAGCTCTGCAAAACCTYGTTTGTGATGAGCACAGAGGGCACAGGGATTCTGGGAACAGAGGGGGATTTGTCTGTGGGATGAGCCCAGCCAGACAATCCRCACTGCAAGGCACCACCATCACCACAAGATACGAGGAGAAAGAGCCTTGTTTAGGGGAAAAAAAAAAAGTGGAGTCTTTTATGATCAGCTAACAACTGTAAGCAGTCATTATCACAGAGCWCAGATCCTTTTTTCYTGAAAAAGAAAGGAATTAGGATGTGGTCCTGTGCTGYTGAAATCAATGCAAGATTGTTCACTCAGCTGGAGGCATTGCTGGGCCTCACTTTGAAATGTTGGAGTGCTCAATAAAYACTGACTTGGCAAATCTCTTCAAGACCCAAATTGCTCCTCGGCACCCATGGAATCATAAATCTAATTTCAGAGGGAGCATGTGTGTGACTGAGATTTATTTCAGCAGCAGCTTTCATTAAAAAAGACATGAAATGAGATATATTTATGATTAAAAAGAGACTGTAAGGATGATACTTTGTTTTTTTCACATTACCTGCTTCATCATTGCCTTCTAATCCAACTTGATAAAAGTAATGTTCTACTGTTTTCATGTCTTTTAAGCCCGTACAGCTGCGAGAAATCAGTCTGAGTAACACTTTGAGTCTCTGCAGCACAAACATTTCCATTCATTCCTGATTCTTGGCCCTTTTGTTATGGAGGGTGGAAAAACGAGTATGACAACTCAAATTTAAAAACACACCACTCCATTTTTGGTAGTCATTTGACCTTGTAGTTTTTTTTGTCTTGGATTCCCACCAACTTTGATGCAGAATTTACCACTGAAYGCTCCAGAACGCTGTTTTTACATCTGCTTTGCTAAATTTATCTCCATTGGAATCACGGGGGAGCCAAACAGCCTTGGCTTGGCAACATTTATGGGGCAAACAAGAAGGCTGCACCTGGCTTTAAGAAGGTTGTGAAGCTGCARAGATGAGCAGAGACATTTGATTATCAGCCTTTTAACAAGGCTGTGGCTCCCAAATTGGATTGWGAAACTTGTTTGCTACCTGAAGTCTGAGCTCTTGGAGTCAGCTTTTGTTCTCCAGAGCGAACGCCTGGCCCTGAACGCAGAGTTCTGGAATAAGGAGAGGTTTCCTGTCAGATTGGTCTTTTACCAGGTTTTTGGCTCCCAGAAAAGCTTGAGTTTGACATTCAGAGCAGGAATTTCTGTGTCCAGGGCCAGGCTGGACAGGGCTTGGAGCAGTGGAAGGTGCCCTGCCCTTGGAACTGGATGATCTTTAAGGCTCCTCCAACCCAAACCATTCTGATTGACTTCATGATTCCATAATGTCCTTGTCCAATCCACAACCACTGCAGAAATCAGCCTCCTCAGAGCCCTGATTCCTCTGACAAAGCTGAAATCAAGCATTTTTTTGCACTTGGAAAATGCTTGATGCTGTCAGTGCCACTGCCAGCACCGGCCCCAGGACAGCAGCAGGGACAGCCCAGTGTGCCAGCCTGGGTTGTGCCACCTGCCAACACCAGGGCTGGGCTCTTCTCTGGTATTTCCATGTGCCAAACCAGTGCCAGTTGCTGCCAGAGGGATAGCAGGGATCCCTGATGGATCCTGGTGCTGCCAGCCCTCAGCAGCTGCAAATCCTGCCCACACCTTTGCCTTCTGMTGCCTCTAACGTGTCCCCTGACTTGCTGCAAGATGTCCTTGTCTAACGTGATCCCTGAGAATTCTTTTTCCAGTTACTCAACCCCAATTAATTCTGAAAATTATTCTGAACATCCGAATGCCAGAATTTTTCTCAGCTACAAAATCACTTCAAAAATCTACTGAGAACTCAGCTTTTCTTCTCTGTGGGGTGAACCAGGAAAATGAAAAAGCATGAAAGACCTATAGTGACCTTATTGTTATTGATTTTAAACTGAGTTTATATGCTTTAACTGCTAGAAATAATAAATATACTTATTCAAAATCTGCTATGATCAGTGAATATTCTGGATCATAAGGAACCTCTAAAGCTTTCAATGCGCTGCTCAACACAGAACCAACTTCCACAGAGCACCCAGGGAGCTTTGCAGTGCCCATCCCTGGAGGTGTCCCCTGGAGGTGGCACTGAGTGCTGATTACATGGAACAAGAGTATTCCCAGCTTCTGTGAGAAGAGATTCTCAAGACTTTTTTTTTTCCCCATGACAATTTTCCCAGCTGAAAACTGGGAACAAAAACGAGCTGATCAGCTGAGCTATTTTGTGTAGATAATTCTGGCCCAAGCATTTCACACAGATAATTCTGACTCATTTAATTCCTCACTGTGTAACATCTCTGATATCTGGGGAGTTCTCCTGGTTGTTTCCAGAAGTGTAAATAAGAGTTTGGCTGCTCTGTCCAGTGGTGAGTGCACTACTAATTTAACAAACTGATTGTTTTGGCTTTGGCCCAATTAGTGCTCCCAGCAAATACCTGGGAATGGTTTGGGAGACAGGATGTGCTCCCATTCAGCAGGGTGAGACTGAATCAGATTTGGCTTTTTTCACTCTTATTTGCCAACACAGTTCCACCTTTGCTCCCTCAGACACCTCCACAGGCTCYCATCTCACCCCTGCTTAAAGCAACATAAACCCCTGGTCTGCAACACAGACCTCACCTTGTTCCAGGTCATTTGAAATGGCAAAAAAAATCACTGTTAATAAACTAATTATGCCTTAAAACCAAGAGAAAGTCCCCACAAACTTAGGGCCAGGTGCTCTGCAGTATGAGATGGACATCCTGTACTGCTTGGTCTCAGGGCTGCAGAGTGATTCCTGGTTTTATTTGACATTGTAGATGGAGCCAGCTTGTCCCAGCATGGGAAAAGTTTGGAAATCAAGGCAGGCAGCTTGTCMAAGTCTGTGTGTTCAGCTGGGTCACCAGAGAGGAGAGAACCCTCTCAGAGGGAGTTGTTATCACCAATTTTCATGCCGGCAGGAGAAGCCAGCCCCTCTCCCCTTGCTGTTTTCTATCCAAACTCTATTCCTGTCCTTTCCCCCATTTTTTTTCCCTGAAGTCAGGGTGTTTTCACTCGAATCTCTGTCCTTGGCATAGCCAAATTCGATATTTTCCTGCATTTCTCAACAACCTTGAGGCAGCCTCGTGCCTGAATATTCACAGAGCTCCTTGGGCAGGTGCTGGAACCACCTTGACAGCACCAGCACACTCTGACAGCTCCTCTGCTTTGATCAATGAACTCTCATAAATAGAAGGCAGAGGAATGATGGAGAGGAATATTTTTGGGCAGAAAGGAAGGACTTGATTCAATCAAGGTGCTGAAGCAGCCAAGTGAAACCAATAACTTACGCAATGGTCTAAGGCTGAGGACCAAGAGCTTCCAGCACTTTCCTACCAAAAGAGTTTCTGTGTTGATGAAGACCTTGGATCTGATCAGTTTAAGGTTAGAGGATGTGAGGTGACTTTGAGAGCGCTCACTTTTGCTCTGCAAAACACTGAATAACCTCTCCCTAGCCCAGGATGGTCACTGGTGCCCTGGGTCAGGCGTGGGTTTGCTACGATGCAAAGCAAATGTTCACACATTCATTTTGCTTCCTTGGGCAGCAAAATTTGGGGAGAACAGCTCAAATCCCACTGGTAAAGATGAGGTGTTTGAGCTAAGAAGAACTGCCAATTCTTTATTTTTTTTTCCCCAAAAAATACAGACTACAGGGAAGAGAATGGCTTTGGAGTACAGATATGTGWTCCTTCCTGCCCTCCAAGTTCTTGAAAGAAGAATGAAAAAAGTGTCAGAAACTTCCCTCCTGAAATCATATTCTTTTCCTCACCCAGTTTCCAGCCAATCTGGCTGCCCCCAGGTCACAGACATTGCCCAGGCAYATTGGTTTGCTTGCAGTTATTACTGCTCCACAAAGCAAAAGAAGGGGCTGAAAAGACTGGAAAAAAATTGAGACAGAGAAGGATTATAATTACTTTTTAAAATCTGGTAATGGACATTTCTTTCTTGACAACTCCCCTGCAGTCAAAGGAGGATTTTGATGAGTTTTTGCTTCTATTTCAGGAGAGCAGGATGCTCCTCCTTTACAAAAATCAGGCAGGATTTTAATTTTTACACATTTGAGATGAAAAGTTACTGAAATGTTTCACATGGAAACAACATTTCTGTGGCTYCTGCTGTCCCTCATGGTGGTGACTYGCTGGATGCTCAGTTTTCTSTTGGTTGAGGTGGCCTAAGGCACAAACCCAAACTCTGGCCTCCAAATGTTGCCTCAAATAAWATCTCAGGGGCCAGGCAATCACCTCTCTTACACTCAGTTTATCTCAACAGTTCTGGTTTTCTTTCCATGCTGCTCCTTCTCCATTTTTTGCAGGTGATAATGGGATTTTTGGCTGCTTTCTTTAAGCTAAATAAATGAGGCCATCACTGCCTTCATCCCCTTTCCCTGCCAGAAGAAGTCACAGTGAAACACAAAGACCTGGTTTCCTGCTGATGATTTCCCCTTTTGTGCAGTTTATAGACAGCAGAGGAGAAAATAACTGAGAAATCAGGCTGGAAGCGACATTTAGAAAAAAGACATTTTTTAAAAACTCTCCGTAATTTCAGCTGGGTCAATGTTTGGTTTCGGGCTGTGCTGTTTTGATAACCTGGAAATGCTGAGTTCAGAATGGCACTTGAGCAATGTTTCCTGAGGAAATGAGCCTGATCCATCACCCTGTCCSGCCTCCCCTGAATCCCTCCTGAAGCTGTGCTTGGGATTTAGGCTTTTGGATCTCTTTCAGAACTTCAGTGAGATTTTTGGAGCCCTCAGAAATGCTGAATTCCTACAAATGTCATGAAAACAGGCTGAGTTAACCACACCATTGGAGGCCAAGAAATCCATCTCTATTTAGAGGGAGCTACAAGAAATGCTTCTTTTTTTTTTCATAAGTGCTGCTGCTCCCAAAGCTCCAGCCAAATATTTTTTTCAAATCACTATTCCCCTACATGTCCCTGTGAACTATCTTCAAAAGGAAAAACCCCTGCTCCTGCTCTGTTGCTTGGATTTTCCAGGCTGATTCTCATTTTCCATGCAGAGACTTCCACCTTCAACCTCAGCTTAGTTTAGGTCAGACTTTGTGGGTTTGTCCACAAAACAACTGGAGAGTTGGAAATAAAGGAAATAAAACTGATTCAACTCATGCTTTGTATTTTTAAGTAAGAGTTTGAGTAAACACACGTTTGGTTTCAATCCAGATTTTTTTCTTACTTCTCTTTAATCTGAATGAAAAACCTCGTATTTTTTTCTGCAATGAGCATCAGCTCCACAGGATTTTATACTCATTTTATCCCCATCTAAGAAGTTGTTCAAAGATGTATTCACACAAGGACAATATCACTACAACAAGAGTAGAAATATAAGTTATAACCACAAAAGAAATTCGTTCCATGATAACAAATRACAACATTTTCTCTTGAAATAAGCAATTCAGTGGTGCCTAAATTGCCATTTACTCTGTTATTTCASTTAAGATACATAATAAAGTAAATAGGCCTATAAATTTGTTTGAAAAACTCTCAAAGGAGTTGCTGTGAAATTGCTGTGATTCCTCTAATTGCCATTATCCTTTTCTGCAGGGATATAAGTAGTGAAAAAAAAATTTAAAAGCATGGAAATATTTTTTGTAAATTGGATTTGATTTGACCAATAGCATTTTCCAAAATACTGTATAAGAGAAAATGCATTTRATTTCAAACTGTCAAAAAGGTTTTATTTTGGCTGTGAAATGCTGAAATTTTGGTGCTTTTAGCAGTAGTTTCATAATTCAGATTTGCACTTCTTTTTCACAGTAATATTTTACCCAACTTTAGGAAGCGAAGTTGCTCAGAAGAATTAAACTCAAAATGGAAGGATCACATGAAAAACTCTGTGATCCCCATTTTGGGTGAAGTAGGGGTTTTCTGCTTATTTTTCTCACTTTGCTCAGAAGCACAAAAGACTTTTTGATTGCCCTTGATTTTTTTTTTTTTCCTGTAGGTTTTTCTAATCTGGCTAAAAATAATCCATCATTCCCCAGGATTTTTCCATGCACGAGTCACCAGTTTCCTCTCTAAAAATAAGGTCCTTTGAGGGCTAACTGGAACCTTTTGGAAAAAGCAGAAAGATCTGGCAGTGCTGGACCCTCCCGTTATCCCAGATTGCAACATCCCATTTCTTGCAAATATCTGAGGGTGTCTTTGATTCTGGGTGGCTGAATGGAAAGTCTACACATAAAAATAAAATGTTATTGTGGGGTTATGTTTTATTTCTGTGGTATTGATAGATCTCACCAGAACAGGCTGCGCTGGTGTTATGTTTTTTTAAATAATTGAGATTTTAGATGGTACATTCAGCTTTGCAAAGCCCATCCATCCTTTCTGGAGTAGGCAAAGCTCAGCGGGAGCACAAATAATTCAAAGCTTTTGTAGCCTTCAGATGTCTTGAGAGAAAAAGGTGAATTCCTGCTTTTTCCACCTCTCCTGAGTTGTGTGGGGAAAGTGAAATGAGTGAGCTGCCTTTCAGGGCTGTGGCCATGGACAGCAGAAATACAAATTGCTCTTGTTAGAGCTGCTACGTGAGACAAGGAAGGTGCTGCACTAAAATGTGAATTTTATGTCTTTTTTTAGACAGGTACAGACTCGTTTAAAGAAATAGTTGATGAAGGAGCTGACCTTTTAAAGAGAAAACAGCAAATAAAAGTGCTGACCCCACTGAGGGAAGCCTCTGATAAATGAAYGGGCTGGTARCAAGAATGCATTTCTTTGTGCATCCAAACCCAAAATTAAACGGRGAACTGAGGTGGTAAAAATAGACATTGGCTGCTTCAGAGCAGCTTTCAGTGCATGAAACAAGGCTTGAAGGTTTGCAAACAGATCAGGCTGTGTGTTGGGGAGGTTTCTGCTTTTCTTCTGTGTGAAGACAACTCATTGGGACAACTCATTGGAGATAACTCCAAGGCCCACCCGTGAGGTGGAGGCCAGTGGCAGAATGGGAATGCTTTTTTGGGAATGACCACGGAATCTCAGAATGATTTGGGTTGGAAAAGACCTCCAAGATCATTGAGTCCAACCTGTGCCCAATCCCCACCTTGTCCCCAGCCCAGAGCACTCAGTGCCACCTCCAGGGGACACCTCCAGSCATGGGCACTGCAAAGCTCCCTGGGCAGCCCCTGCCAAGGCCTGAGCTCCCTTTCCATGGGCAAATTCCTGCTGCTGGCCACGCTGAAGGGACWGATGGGGCTTTTTCTGCCCTCCCAGGTGCCCAAGCACCATGAGACCCCACCTGGATGGTCTAAAAGTGGGACTGGGGGCTTTGTAGATGCCCAGACTTTCTCAATATGGACAAGCTCCAAGTGAGGTCCTCCAGATTAGAGCACATTCTGTGGCAGAAATGCACCTGGATTCATTTTTAGTGACATGGCAAAAGCTTCAAAGGGCCTTCCCTGGAGGTCTGGGTGTGCTCTGCTTTGCACTGAAGCATCAGAGGCCATGGATGTGCGGGGAAAGAAAGAAGGATGCTGGAATGCCCAAGATTTGGGGGAATGGTGGGCAGAGTGAAATATTTGGGTACTGTAGTGTGTGTGTTTTAACAGAGAGAAGGGGAAAG
>CADDXX010000666.1:176887-210241 GCA_902810485.1 Alauda arvensis
TGGGATGTTTTTTTTTTGTGTGTTATGGAGAATATTTCTGTTTAATTCCTTTTGAATCTGGTGGCAAAACAGATTAATTAAATTAACTTTGAGCTGTAACTTCTCTTTGTCCAGGATGAAGTTTTCCAGGCCAGCTTGGATGGAGCTTGGAGCAACCTGGGATAGGGGAACAGGCCATCAAAAAYGTWWAGGAAAGCTTGGMATATTCAGCCTAAAGGCTGAMAGGGTTGACATGGAGATGGAARGTGGAAAATCCYATGGATCTCACACAATGAGTTTGGTTTTAAAACATCTGAAGTTTTTTGGTTTTAAAGCAAGTAAGTTTTCCTTTAACAGCAGGTAGTGGCTTCTGTAGCTTGTTGCCTCTTGGAGGCTGTGGATTTGGACAATATCAGGAAATCTGGAAGTCTGGCAAACCCCAGAATCCTGGAATGGCCTGGGCTGAAAGAGATCACCCAGTGCCATGGGCAGGGACAGCTCCCACTGYSCCAGGCTGCTCCCAGCCCCAATGGCCAAGCTGGCCTTGGGCACTGCCAGGGATGCAGGGGCAGCCCCAGCTGCTCTGGGCACCCTGTGCCAGGCACTGCCCACCCTCACATCCAGGAATTCATTCCCAAAATCCCATTTAACCCTTCCCTCATTCAGCTTAAACCATAAGACCATTACACCCTCCAAGGGCTAATGCCAGGTTACCCAGGAATAAGTGAGAAATGGATCCCCAGGCTCATGAGCTCCCTCTCTCATGGCATGGGAGAGCACTTTTAATATATTTTTTATATTTTCCCAGCTGTCCAAAGCACACTTTTCTCTTTCTGAAGCCATGGGCATTTTCTCCAACATTCACAGGGGCTCCATTAGCAGTGGACAGATGCTGAGAATGATATTTTGCCTCTCCTCTGAGAGAATGTTGTTCATGTAAATACTGTGATCAGTTGACATCAGAGATGATTTGGCCCTAATTCAGTGCTAAAAAAACCAATTTCTGAGTTCAAATATAGAATCTTACATTTATTTTTTTTCCTAGCCTTGCTAGTTTCCAAGGAGATCTAACCATGTAGATTGTCTGCAAAGGTGGTAATTAGCCAGCAATGAACAAGATGGACACAAAGAACTTGTTGGCAAAAATCAAAATTTCCAAGCAGTTCTATCAGAGCATTCCTTTTCAGCCACCCTAATTTGCCTCACACCRTGGTTTTGTAAACAACTGGCTTTCACAAAACTGCTTGAGCAGAAAAAATGGAAAATGTCCTCAGATTGATGCAGATGGGATTCTTTCTTTTTTTTTTTTTTCCCCAGAATATCTAGCAATTAAAAATAAGATCCAACAAATTCTACTGACTATAAATAACAGTCTGGGTTTATAACCCAATGCTCAGAAAAAATGACAAAGGGAGGAGCAAAGGCTGGGTATAAAACGTGTTCCCCTTTTTATGCAACACAGACTTGGAGTGAGAAATCTTGGATCTACCTTTGGAATAAAGCAAAGAYAGGATTTGAGCTTGGGCTGTCCTTTATAGTTGATGGGAGTGAGGAAGGKTGAAGGAGGGATAGGAAGGGTCTTTACTCTCTCTGACTCTTGGGAATATCACTTGAAATTCTTTATTAATCTAACCCACTAATACAACATTATTTCAGTATATAATATCTGTGTTTTCCTCCTTAGAAAAGCTGCTGTTTAGTTGAAAGGTGTTTCTTAGTTTGATGAAAATATAGAGATTTTAAGCTAGAATAATATGTTCAGTAGAAAGGCTTTTTTTTTCTGTTTAATTTCCTCGTAGTCTCTGTCACAGTGTAACTTCCAGGCACATCTGGAATCATGCTAAAGGAGAAGCCTTTGAAGAATTGTCCTTTGAAACATCAACAGTGGGAGGGTGAGTGTGTGTGAGAATTACCTGGACACAGCATGTGTGGAAAAAAGAGGGGAAATCCTCCAGTTTACAGCTGGATTGTCACTCTGAGAAGTTGGAGTGAGGTTTGGTCTTTTCTGCCGTGCCCCAAGGGAAAGGAGGAGAGGAAATGGCCTCAAATGGCACCAGGGCAGGCTCAGGGTGGAGATTGGGAAAGAAAATTCCCCTGGCAGAGTGGTCAGGCCTTGGGCTGAGCTGCCCAGGGAGGTTTGCAGTCCTTGTGTGTGGCAGTGCTCAGGAGCAGGCTGGGGGTGGCCCTTGGGGACAGGGTTTGGGCTGCTGCTGGAGCTGCTGGGGTGGCTCTGGCTGATCCTGGAGMTCTCTTGATGATTCTGTGACTCTGTGATCATCATTACGATTTCCAAAAGGCCTGGATGAAGTTTCTGACCTTGTTTCTGACTTTCACACCCCCATGTATCCCAGGACGAATCTCCTTTGTGTTAACAAATGGATATTTATTTCCATCTGCACAGAATGTGTGGGAATCATGTGTGAAATGAGTAGTGAGGACCTGAGGTATGTGGAACACAAAACAATGAATGTGCTTTCGGGAGGAGTGGGGGAGATGCACAGAAAACTCACTTTTTTATTTTTTTTCTTTTTTTTTCCCCCTGTATACAAACACTATATTTTTTCCCCCCAACTGGATACTGAGCTCTGAAATGGTGACTAAACCCTTTATTTTGGGGCTGTTACTCCTCCTCCAGCTTGTGAGAYTGGTATCTTGTACTGTACACGGAGCTGCATCAGAGACATTTTTATCTGATGCTTCCTCGAGCCGGCAACAGAGAGCAGCAGCAGAACAAACATCTCCCTCTGGCTCCTGGACACAGCCCCGGAGCCCAAGAGGGCAGTGAGGYTGTAAATTCGTGCTGGAAGCTGAAATGATCAGCAGCACCAGAGTGAAGTGGGGAAAGCACTGTTTTATATAATCACAGCCTCTGTCAGTGGAGGGGGTTGGAGGGGGTGAGTAGGATTTACCTGCTCACGTTCACAGCCCTGGGAAGGTGGCCTGGACAGAGAGGTTTTTTTTTAACTCTCTTTGCACCTCTGCAAAGGTTGGAATAAAAAAAGATAGTGGCCCAAGAACTTTCTGTGGATTGTTATGTAATGAGACCTTGGGCTCCTCACATTTCTCATCCTTGCTCATGCACAGGGGCTCTGAACAGAGCTACAGCAGAGGGTCCCCAACAAGATTCCGTGAAGTTTGATAAATTTGGGACTGGGAACAAAGAGAATTCCTGCTGCATGGGCAGGAATTCCAGGGTCTCAGAGATCACCTCTAAAAGAAAGAGTCACTTATGGACCTTCAGAGTCACACGAAAGGACAGACTGGAAGGGACCTCAGTGGGTCCCTGGTGCCACCTCCCTGCTCCAGGGGCCATCCCAGAGCTCAGGGCACAGGGCACAGGGTTGTGTCCAGGTGTTCTAGCTTAAGGCTAAAGCCTTAAGTTTGATGTTTGCTGTGTTTCAGGCTCTGTGGTGCCCAGGGCTGCAGCTCTGAGCTCACATTCAGCCTCACTCAGCTCTGCACACAGCAGGGACACAAAACAAATCCTGTCCCTGCTGCACMCCAAGGACAATGGCACAAGTTCTCAGGCCCAAAAGCACAAACAAGGCTGGGCTGAAGGGACAAAACAACAAGGCTGGGACTTCATCACCTGCAGCTGCAATGGGACAATGAAACCCCAATGTGCAAATGGAGCCAAACTGATCAAAGTGGGAGACCTCGTGACCGGTCATCCATTTCTGTGACCATTTCGGGTCCACCTTGGGTGCAGCCCTGGCCAGGCTCTTGTCCTGCCCAAAGTGTGTCCTTAAAGGCTTTTTATTAAGTCTCTACTTTATTCTCTATCTCTGTCCAGTCTCTGTTCCAGCTCAGCCTTCCCAAGGCATCACAGGTGGCTCTGGAATATCCCCAGGAGGAGACTGCCCAGCCTCTCTGGGCTCTGCTCAGGGCTGGGCACTGCCCAGGGCAGAAGTTGTGCCTCCTGTGCAGGGAATTGCTGGGCTCAGCCCCTGCCCTGGCTCTGGGGCCATTGCTGGGCCTGGAGCAGAGCCTGGGGGTGTTGTGAGCTCCCTGACACAGGGACAGACACAGGGACAGACACAGGGACAGACAGGGACAGACAGGGACAGACACAGGGACAGACAGGGACAGCCAGGCACAGACACAGACACAGGGACAGACACAGGGACAGACACAGGGACAGACAGGGACAGACAGAGATGGCCGGACAGGGACACTCAGGGACAGACACAGGGACACTCAGGGACACCAAGGGACACTCAGGGACACGCAGGGCCAGCCAGGGCTCAGCCCCTCTCAGCTGGGGCTCCTCTCCAGGCTGAGCAGCCCCAGCTCCCTCAGCCTCTCCTGGGCACGGAGCTGCTCCAGGCCCTTGCTCAGCTCCAGGAGCTCCTGTCCCTGCTGTGCTGAGGATCCAGGGCTGGACACAGCACCCAGAGGTGCCTGCAGGGCTGGGCAGAGGGGCAGGCTCAGCCCTGACCTGCTGGCAATGCTCATCCCGATGYMCCCCAGGACACCACAGWYARTGAAAGAGGAATKAMAYGTGTAACCACCCAGGCTGGGTGTTATTTGTGTGGGTACCAAAGAAACTACAACCCTGTCTCTAAGTTAATCTTAAATTTGGGGTTGATCCGCACAAGGAACTGATGGCCTGACCTGCCACACACCTGCCCYCAGGGCACCCCACCTTCCCCGTGGGAACCCGTTTATTATCTCTGTCTTCTTACACAGAACAACGTCTCCAAGCCGCGGATAAAGCCGGTGTGATAAATTCCCATCAGTTACAAATGATTTCAGGCTGACCCGATCAGGCAACCTGACCTCAGTGCCWTTCACATGGAAATGAAGTACAAGCTCCCATTGCAGGGATGCTGTGGCTAAATGGGAAACATCTTGTTTTTCTTCTGTGATCACTTTTAACAAATTGCCTGACTCGCTGGCTTTCACCTTCTTTGTCCTGCAATTACCTTGATTATTTGCTTTTACGTTTAGTGTTAGTATGACTTGTGTAAAGCTTCCCTG
This sequence comes from Alauda arvensis, assembly GCA_902810485.1. Lineage (NCBI taxonomy): Eukaryota > Metazoa > Chordata > Aves > Passeriformes > Alaudidae > Alauda > Alauda arvensis. Next base: position 181,847 of record CADDXX010000666.1, read on the forward strand.
TGGAATCAATGAGTGAGTCAATCAATTTCTCACTCATCCTGCTCATCCTCTCAGTCCAGTTTGAGTGTGCTGGTGTTATTTGGTCCAGACAAAATTAATAACAGGAGCTAAAAACTGCAGCTGGGTTCACTGGCATGATTGTAGGAGGCAGAAATTTATTATGTTATYTTCACATTGATAGGGGAAAAACAGTGCTCAGTGTTGTTCACAAAATTCTCCCTCTCTTTGGCAGGCTGAACACATTTAATCTTCTGTGTTCTTATCCCAGGAACATTAATGCAAATAAAGCTGGAATTTAGTCTAAGGGAAGTCATGGCTCAGTCAGGAGTGGCAGAGTGACATTTCAGGGCCACACTATGCCACGTGCATCAGATCCAGCAATTTCAAAAGACCTTTTYGACCTTTTGATTAAAAAGACTCCCAGCATTTGTTCTTCTCCACCTCCTCATAAAGCTGTCACTGTTTTCAGTCCTTCTGCTGCGTTCCCTTCCTGCTTAAAATAAAATGAGACTGTTGGCCTCTGGTCAAGTGACTTGGAGCTGGAGAACCAGCCTGTATCCATAGGAGTGCACACCTACACTCTGTGYTCCTATGGAAAACAGAACCAGGGGACAAACAGGGGATTGGAAATCTGTCCATGGCATCTCTGGCCCAGCAAGGCGCTTAATGCTGGGCCCAGTTTTAGAATATCCAGTTTGAAAATACCCAGTTTTAAAATATCCAGTTTTAAAATATCTGGTTTTACTTGGTCAAGTGCTCAACTTTGTCAGMTCCAAAAGCACAGGATGAGCTTGCTGTGGACACTTTGGATTCTTGGCAACCTCTGTAGAATCACAGAATGTCCTGAGCTGTGAGGGACCCACAGGATCATGGATCCAGCTCCTGTCCCTGCCCAGACCCCCCAACACCCCCACCCTGGGCATCCCTGGCAGTGCTGGCCAAAGGCTCCTGGAGCTGTAGCAGCCTCGGGGCCGTGCCCATTCCCTGGGGAGCCTGGGCAGTGCCAGCACCTCTGGGGGAAGAACCTTTCCCTAAAATCCAACCTCAATCCCTCCCTGGCACAGCTCCAGCTGCTCCCTGGGTGCTGTCCCTGGTCACTGCAGGTGAGGTTTTGTCCAAGTGGCCACTGCTGAAGTGGCCAAGTGCTTYCACAGAGGACTCAGAGAGGATCAGAGATTAAAAAAAATTAAAAGTTGTCTCTGTAATTCAGTAAACTCCAGGCCAGATTATTTAATAGAATCTCAGAATCATTAAGATTGGAAAAGCTCTCCCAGCCCAGGCAGTCCCAGCTGTGCCCCATCCCCACCTTGTCCCCAGCCCAGAGCGCTCAGTGCCACCTCCAGGGGACACCTCCAGGCATGGGCACTGCAAAGCTCCCTGGGCAGCCCCTGCCAATTCCCTCAGGTCTGGCTCTGCCAAGCTCCTGCTGGGGATGGCTTGGGTTGCTGGTGAGAATTCCTGGGCTCTCTGTTCCTGTTAATTCCAAGCAGGAGCTGCACAGGGCAGGGAGAGCTGCCAGGGTGGAGGAGTGGGAAGCTCCACCAGGTGCTTGAACAGGGGGTTCCTGTGGTGGAGGGAATCAGGGGGAGACAATTTTCCACTGAGGGAGCTGGGAAGGGGCTGAGGCTGGAGCAAAGGGGGGCCCTTGTGGCTCTGCACAAGTCCCTGCCAGGAGGGGACAGGGAAAGGAGGAGAGGAAATGGCCTCAAATGGCACCAGGGCAGGCTCAGGGTGGAGAYTGGGAAAGAAAATTCCCCTGGCAGAGTGGTCAGGCCTTGGGCTGAGCTGCCCAGGGAGGTTTGCAGTCCCTGTGTGTGGCAGTGCTCAGGAGCAGGCTGGGGGTGGCCCTTGGGGACAGGGTTTGGGCTGGTGCTGGAGCTGCTGGGTGAGGGTGGGACTGGATGATTTTGTCTCTCTTCAAAGACTGAGAAGAAACATCCAATTAGATCCACAGTGGACAACCAAAGGGGAATACAACTGAGGAAGGACAGGCTTCTTTGGGTGTGACTATTCAGATATATGAAGAGATTATGCGTTTCCAACATTCAGAAATTAGAAATCCTATTCCTGCTATGGAGACAGGCAAAAAGATCCCATTTCTGGCTCTTCTAAGTCCATCACTGTGCCCTGAATCTTCAAGGCTTTTCCTATTGCAGTGATGTTCCTCAGGAACTATTTCAGTTGCCTTTGCTCCAGTTTATAGTTTTTTTTGGTTATTTTAGTTTTTTTTTTTCAGAGTGGAACTCTTGGGGTGCATTTTCCAGACTGGGATCTGCAACATCCTGACCATTTAAAAAAAAATTGCATAAATGTAACCTATTCACTCTTTTTTTTGTAATGGATGCGCTGATATTTAGCTTTAATGAATCCACTTCCTGCTAGCTGCAAATTCCAAAGAAACTCCTCCTGTGGAAAAGGACATTAGGAGGATTGCAAGCATTTAATTTTCCTCCTGACCCTTGCAAACATTGGTATGAAAGGAGGGTGATGATCACACTGTTGACAAGGGGTATAATTAGCTTTTGCTTACACTTCATAGTTCCTGCTCTGGGTGAAGTGGTGGAKGGATGAAAATTCCTTGGAATGGAAAAGAGAGGCTTTGGAAAGGGAGAGGATCTGTTGTTATAAATGGGGGAATTTAAAGAGGGCAAAACCATAAGTAAACTTTAATAGATGTGGAAAATAATAACAATTCCAGGTCCAGTGGAATCAAGCAGCAAAAAAGACTTAAGCTGTGTGTCAGGATTTAGTTTTTATATTTTTCTCTAGGCTTCTCATCCTCAATAACTTTTCTGTCTAAAACAAAATAGGGCTGCAGCTGATTTCCCAGTTGCTCTGGGAGGTCTCTGAATGTAAAACCCAATTTTGATGTTCTACCATTTTTCTTTGCATTTCTTTAGAGCTCCTCCTAAATTTTAGGGCTTTCTAGCACAGGGCTTGTTACAAAAATGGTGAAAATCAACACCATCATAACAACTGGTTTTCTCAGGCCCTTTTTTGGATTGTGCACTGTTCTTCCATGTTTTYAAAGGAGCTGAAAAGGCCACCAGGATGAGCAGAGGCTGGAGCAGCTCTGCTGGCAGCAAAGGCTGGCACAGCTGCCATTGCTCAGCCTGCAGAGGAGAAGCTTTGGGCTGAGCTCAGGGTGGCCTTGCAGGGCCTGAAGGAGCCCCAGGAACCACAGAGAGAGACAATTGCCAAGGGCTGCAGGGCCAGGAGGCAGGGAATGGCTTCCCAGTGCCAGAGGGCAGCCATGGATGGGATGTGGGGCAGGAATTGTTCCCTGGCAGGGTGGGCAGTGCCTGGCACAGGGTGCCCAGAGCAGCTGGGGCTGCCCCTGCATCCCTGGCAGTGCCCAAGGCCAGGCTGGACACTGGGGCTGGGAGCAGCCTGGCACAGTGGGAGCTGTCCCTGCCCATGGCAGGAGATGGGAACTGGATGATTTTTAAGGTCCTTCCAACCCAAACCTCTCAGTGATTCCATAATCCCATGAATTATCCAGGTCCARGACTGGCTGATGTCATTTACCAGCACAAGAACCTGAACACTGCACGTTATCAAACTCTCCACACCAAAGTAATAATCCAGCAACTCTTGGGCTTCACAGCTGCGGGTGGAAAAGCAGAATTTTGAAAGAGTSTTAACAGTGTTAATTATGGAGGGAAAATGAGTAACAGCCAATGAGAAATCAGGGAAGCCTCAGCAGAGATGTTGCTCTGCTTTTTCAAACAGAGCTTKCTGGCCAAACCCTGTGTAAAAAACATCCTCCAGCATTCAGCACCTCACATTAATGAAATTACTTACTCCAGTTGTGGCATTTGTCAGCATTTCAGGTGAGGCAGTTGGCAGCTTTATGTGGCCTAATGTCCATAAAGCAATAAATCCTCCTGYCAGTCCTACTGTCCTGTCATCCTTTTTCAGGAAGGGAAAAAACCCCAAAATATCCTTTTCCTCATACAAGACTTTTTTTTCACCCCAAATAATATTTTTTTATTCCAATCTCTCCTCCCAAAAGCTCCAAGAATAAGGATGCCCCTTGGATTGGGGTTAAACAGGACATTTTTACTCAAGYGGATGCACAATTGTTCATTTCAAACTGGAGAGGGGACAAGGACAGAAGATTTTTCCTTTCCATGTCTGATGTTTCCTCCTCAAACAGCATTTCACATTTTTGAACTTTTTCTTAGAGGACCCCATAGAAATTAAAGCTTTTCTATTGTGAAATTAATGAGAATGCTGCAATTTTTTTTTCTAGCTGTGACATTCTGAACTTCAATTTCAAATCACTGCTTTTTCCAGAATTTTCCTGAAAGTTTTGTTCCCTTCCCTTCTCAGTCAGTAGTTAAAAATGAAATAAAAAACTTCAGCACCAACAAGGGCAATCTGAAGGTTTGGTGCAGGGACTTTTCATGAAAGCCATCCTTATTCCATCTCTGTGTTTTCCACTCTGCCCTTCCAAGAGCTCCCAATCTCTTGGGTTCTTTCCCCATTTCTGGAGCTGCTAAGTGGAAAATGGAGGTGCAGCTGAGCAGGAGATGTTTTTGTCATGTGAGGTGATTGTTATTCAGAAAGCAGTTAAAGTTCTTCCCAAACCATCTACTTAATAATTGCTTCTTTTTGCTACCTTAAATCTAATTTTYAAAATATTGCTTTGATTGCACTGTTGTGTCTTGCAAGAGTAGATTTAGCTTTTATACTGTGCAATAAATTATTCTGATTGAGTTCTATTTGTCAAATCATTTGTCATAATAAATTAATTTTTATCCAAATACACCTGATGTGCCATCACTAAAACCTGAGGGAAGAGGTTGTAAAACTCAAAATGATGGGAATGCTTTGGGAATATTTTGGAAACACTCTCCCACATCCAGCCCAGCTTTCCTGACAGGGATGTTCAATTTTTCTGCCTCYTAATGAAGCCTGTYCTGACAAATRTCTGCTGAATCTTTTTATTTAAAGAATTATTTCATTTAACAATCTTCATCCTCGGGATGCTGTTTAGGAAAAACCCCAATCCTACCAAAATATGACCAGAAGCTGCTGCTCCCAGGCTGATGAAAGGCACAACAAACCAACCATTAACTGCTGGGGACCAGTGATTTAAARAATCTTACACAGCTCAGTGTTGGGTGGATTATTGAGTGCTCAGTCATCCTCTGGGCTTCCTGATCTTGGGACGATATAAAAGATTTAAGCTTAATTCAAATATTACCTCGAGGCTGCAGAACTTTATCAAAGCATCTTAACTTTTGTTTTCATAGCACATAAAAAAATCTGAAAACTTTGAGGGAGAGAAATGAGAAAGATCAAGGGAATGAAGTTGATTTGCTCTGTTAATACTGATTTCTAAAAATATTTTCTTTCTGTTAATRGTTTAGTTGAGTCTGTTCTAAATACTGGACAAACACCAAGATAATTTTTCACTTTGGTAAAGTTTAAAAGCAAAAAAACCCATTCCATTTAGGKTTTTRTACCTTTMTGTTGACTCTACATTTATGACAGAGAAGAAATGCCCCTTTTGTTTTGAGATTCTCACATGATGGGTGATTCTAGAAAGTGAAAAAAAAWCCCTAAAAGTGTTCCAAGACCTGTGGGCAGGACAGTGACAATTCCTTTTCRGGAATATTTTCCTTTCTTTTCCCTTCCTGCTCAGTCTGAGCTGAGTCATAGAAGTCTGAACACATTCCTGCTGTCCCCATCCAGACCTTAATTTTCATTTCTTCTGTAACCTGCCTTRGGTGGGTGATTACACAAAGGAGTAGGGAAGCTTTGTAAGGTTTTGTCTCTGAGCAAGGTTGGCTCAAAGCTGAAACAGGAGGTGTTTAATGGGCACCCAGCACCACCAAAATGTATCCTGGAAGTTGAGTGTGGGCTCATTATAAAAACAGGGTAACAACAGTTTTTTGGTAAAAAACTTGGAAATTGCCCATCTGTAAAGTGCTTTGAATCACAATTTTTAATTTTTTTTTTTCTCCTCAGTTTCCTAAAAAAACCAAGAAAACTTCTTTGTGGTGTGTTTTATCCTGCACTGGAGCCTGGCAGTCAGTGCTGACATCGAGATACACTTTTGAATTAAGCTGATTGGTTTAAAGCCACAAATTAACAAAGCTGGGGAGCACAGATTCCATGGAAACCAGAAGTACCTTAATCAATCCAGATCCAAAATCAGATCCCAGAATCCCTGAGGCTGGAAAAGCGCTGCCAGCCCAGGCAGTCCCAGCTGTGCCCACCTTGTCCCCAGCCCAGAGCACTCAGTGCCACCTCCAGGGGACACCTCCAGGGATGGGCACTGCAAAGCTCCCTGGGCAGCCCCTGCCAAGGCCTGAGCTCCCTTTCCATGGGMAAATTCCTGCTGAATGCATATTTCTTTGTTGTAATCATACCTAGGATGTAATTTGCTGAGCAATTTTACCTGCTGTCTTTGGGGGACCTGGAAATCAGGAACAACTGGTGAGGTTTAAGAAAGCAAAACACCCCTCCAAAAAAATAAAAACCTCCAAGAAACTGAGAGTTAAAATCAATCAATTAATTAATAAATCAGCAGTGAAAAAGTTTGAAGCTCTTGTTTCAGCTCTGTGCCCATCTTCCCAATGTGGAAATGATTTCTTGGTCCCARCTGCAGTGTTGGGGTTTGTAGCTGTTCACTCATGACCTGCCCACACCCATCCTATGACATCCCAACCTGCAGGACACTTCCTGACTTTTCTGCCTCCTTCCCAACCTGAACTTTGATCCTGTGCCTGTTTGAAGGCTTTGCAGGTAAAGMTGGCCAGGGAATAATCTGCATTTTAGGGCAGCTTCTGTGGCTTTTGTGAGGTGGTAAAGTTTWAATTCTGCATTGCAGGAAAACCAAATCCTCAGAAGTGCTTTCTGCAAAACATCCCCTGTGGAAAACATCCCTTTTTGTCTTGGCAGGATCAGACTTTTCAAGCTGGCTTCCCTTCTGCAGCCCCTCTGACATCATATCCCACCTGAGAAACCCCTTTCCAGTGCTGATCTTCCTGCACAACTGGAACTCGCCTTGCTAAACATTTTGGCTTGCAAAGAAAACACTTTTCAAGATTTTTTTGGTCAGAACCATTGCAGCAGGTTTGACTTCCCAGTCCCCTGCTTCCCTATGTGTGGGAACAGTGTAAAATACAGGGATTTAATGGGATGCAGGACCTTCCTCTGCCTGTCCTCATGTTGATTCATTTGGAGCATGGAGCTACCATAGGAAATATAGGGTGGGATAAAGGTTTTGTGCAAACTCTGCAGAAAGCCCTGAAGTTTTGCACATCTCTGGACTCAGGAGAAATCTTGGGAAGYGAGAAGGAGCAAGGCTGAGAGAAGTGCCAAATGTTTCCAGAGCTTTCCYGTGCCTTTCCCCTCTCCTATTGAAYCAAGTTGTTATTCACACCGAGATGTTTGGGCTTCCCAGATTCTGAGAAGCATCCAAGGTCTGCAGGAGCCACAGCAGAGCCTGGAGCGTTGTCCCCCACGCAGGAGCTGCCAGCTGTCATGTCCTACATCCTAAACAAACCTCTGGGGACAAAGGGGCTGGAGGAAGAGATTTTCTGGGACGAGCAGAGCAATCAGGGAGGGAGCTGAGGTTTTTTTCTGGGTTACCTCTGATTTAAGAAGGCCCTMATGTGACTATTAAGCACTGAGCAGCCTTTGATCTGCGCCTCATCCCGAGCAGGGCGCGTCTGCTCCCTTTGATCCCATGGCCTGCTGTCCCCAGGGCTCTGGGGCTGGCTGCAGCCTCCAAAGTGGACACAGGGAAGTCAAAAACTGGGAGCTCCACAGGATCCCAGGAGTTTTTTTGGCAGCAGATGCTCCCGTCACTCCAATTTGCCATCAGAGGCTGCTCAGACAACTGCAGYGTGTGCAGCACATCAGGCGTGATCCAAAGCAGAAAATTCACGCTGTTGGGTGGCACCAGAAGTACAAATCAGTCTCTCCTCTGCTCCAGCTGGGACACTGCTGCTCCCCCTCTGTCACATCCACTCCTTCAATGGAGCCTGTCACCTCCSTGGTGGCAATATTCAGGTTGGCCTGTTCTCTCCTGGCACCATCCCACTGTGCTGTGCTCCCTCCTCCATCTCTCCYAGCCCTGCTCAGCTTTCCCTCCCCCAAAATAGCCCCTTTTGTTTGCTTTGAGGGAAAAATAGAGAATTTGTGCTAAATAAAGCCCATCCAAATTTGTTCTGTTTGGTCCCACCCTTGTGTGGAGGGGGGGGATGGATTAAAGGTTGTTTACATCCTGAAATAAGCCAGAAGTATTTACTGATTTTTTTTTTTATTGCTGGTGCTGCAGTGAGTCAATGTATTAGGACAAAATGCTATTTAGAGCAATGGGAGGAATGGATACTTCAGTGACAGCATTGATTTTGATCTGACACAGMCAAATATCCCGTGCTGGCACAAGGCAGATCACAGCCCAAACGAGATCTTCACTTGCTGCAATGGAAAATTATTAAAAAAATAAATGCATTAACATATGGTGATGTGGCTGTGCCTCTGCCTGCAYGCCACGGGCTCGTGGAGAAGGTGTGAAGCTCTCCCCTCCCCCAGCTCCTTATCCAGACATTTCCCACTTGGAGAAGAGCRAGTGAAAAGAGGCCAGAGCTCCTGATTCAAACTTGTGTGCTGGACACTGCTTTGGACCCTGCCTCCAAGGACAAAACTGGATCCATCTTTCCCATTTAGGCTCCAAGGAAGAGGTGGCCCAGAGGAGAACACTTCCACCATTGGAGGTGTTCAGGGTCAGGGTGGCTCTGAGCAAACTGATCTAGAGAGATGTCCCTGCCCATGACAGCAGGGTTGGACTCTGTGACCTTTGAAGGCCCCTTCCAACCCAAACTGTTCTGATTTATTTTCCTTTCTTGACAATMTATTGTTTAAATAAACCTCATCAGCCCTGGTTACCGTGCTGTGTCTGCAAAGCAAAATAAAAACCCTTCACAGGTCCACATGCAGGATGGATCTGGGGGTAATTTCAGTTCTCTGCCCCATTTGTGCACAGAATTCCAGTGCTGCTGAGATCCAAGGCAGCCAGGACTGCACTCTGCAATTCATGGGAGGAATTAAAAACATATAATGTTAATCAGGAGAGCAGCAACCACAGAACCAGCCTTGACTTTTGACTTCATACTCCAGGTATAAATCATAAAGTCAGAATAGACTGGGTTGGAAGGGACCCTGAAAGATCAATTCCCACTGTCCCAGGTTGCTCAGAACAACATCCAGCCTGGACTTGAACACTTCCAGGGATGGGGCAGCCACAGCTTCTCTGGGAAAACTGTGCCAGGGCCCCACCATCCTCATTGTAAAAAAAATTATGCCTTATATCTAATTTAAATTGAGTCTCTTTTAGTTTAAACCGATTATTCCTTGTCCTACTGCAACAGCTCTTGGCCTTGTTGAGCTCAAACCTCATGAGGTTTGCATGGGCCCCACTCCTGAGCTTGTCCAGAGCCCTCTGGATKGCAAATAAACCTCCTTAAAAAGACYYTTAAGTGAGATTCCTCTTCTGATCATAGCAATGATTCAMCTGGTGAGYGATTCTCAATTTTTGGCTCTCCAGTGAGAAGYAGGGACATTTTGAGCACTGGTGTTTCCTGACATCTGGATTAATTCCCAGTGAGTGAGGTACACTCACCCAAGCCTCAGAAACTTCATGTGTTTGATGTTRTTAATGAAGAATTTCTGATTTCTGGTGGACTCTGGATCTGATCAAATCCCTACAATCCCTTTAATCGTGTGTAAAAGTCATTCAGGTTCTTACTAAAGGCTCACAGAAACACACAAGAGAAGAAAAAAACTAAAAACAGAGTAAATGGAAACTATTCTGAGAGTTGGAGAGYAAAGCAATTAAGTAGAGACACTTTCTTTCTTCCTGAATCTCCAGTCTTAGGGCTTCCTGAAGGAAATCCAAATAAAAGGAAGCATATGCAAGCTCATATGCAGCAAAACCAGCCTGTCCCAATCCATTGTGCTTTCCACCAGACTCCTCAGCTTCCAAAAAAGCCTTTTCAAAACCACGAATGAACTCCAGTCACGTTACAGTGCAAGGCGTATTTTAGAGTTTTAGGTCTCCCAGCCRCTGAGGACTTTTTTCAGGGGGAATCCCTGGTGTGCCCAGGGGTGTTTCAGCACAGCTGGGGAGCCTGGGGCAAAGGAAAGGGCTGCAATGATCCCTCTGGAGCTGTGCCTGGCCCACAGCTCTGCAACCGCTGTTTTTCCCAATCTCCTTCTGCAGCAGGATTTGCAAAGTGCCAGGGGACAGGGAGAGACAGCTGGGAGTGAGAAAAACTGCTGGGAGAGGGGAGAAATCTGGGAGAGAAATCACAGAGTCGTGGAATGGTTTGGGTTGAGTTGGAAGGGACCTCAACGCCCATCCAGTGCCACCCCAGCCATGGCAGGGACACCTCCCACTGTCCCAATGTCCAAGCTGGCCTTGGGCACTGCAGGGCTGCAGTGGCCTTGGGGATGCAGGGGCAGCCCCAGCTGCTCTGGGCACCCTGTGCCAGGGCCTCACCACCCTCACAGCCAGGAATTCCTTCCCAAAATCCCATCTAARCCCACTCTTGGTCAGTTTGAAGCCATTCCCTGTTGTCCTGTCACTCCATCCCTTGCCAATAGTCCCTCYCCATCTTTCTTGTGGAGACCCACAGGACCTGGAAGGCCAAAATGAGGTCAGCCTGAAGCCTTCTTTAGGCTGAACAGAACAATTTGGTTTAAATGATCCAAAAGGCCCCTTCCAACCCACTGACAGGTGAGGCTTTCTAAAGGGAGAACTTAAGGAACAGGTTGTAGCCATGTTACAAAGCCTTCCCTTTAGAAAGCCTCACCTCTGGGCAACACCAAACCATTCTGTGGTTCTGTGGTGACCCAGTCCCACCTGTCCCAGTGCTTGACCACCTATTYCATGAAGAAATTTTTCCTCATAGCCAAACTCAAGCCTCCCTGTCTGTGTCCAGAGGTGAAACTCAGCCAATGCTCAATGGCTCCTGGGCTCAAGGCTGAAGCTTGCTCACTTGGTGCTATCAGGGGAGTTTTGAATTTTGTTAAAAAAGTGATTTTCTTTCACCAGGTGCTGCTTTTTGGCTGCTTTACACGAGTGGCTGTGAGCTCTGGGTTTCTGTGGCTGCAGGGCCTGGGCAGCACTTGGTGGGTGAGAGAGGAAGGAGGGAAGAGGAAGATGAGGAAGGAATGAAGGAGGGAAGGTTTCTGTGCCCAGGGCTGGCACTCTGCACTGCACAGTGTCCTGGGAAGGAGTGAAACCCCCCCTGCAGAATCCAGTGCCTCCAGACTTTCCTGCTTTATTTTGCTTTTCTCCTTGTGCCTGACCTGACAAGGCTTCCCTTTGCTTGCTGAATGACACAACTCCCTCCTTTGCCTGCCTGTCTGCTCTCCTTTCTCCCAGCTTTTCCTGGGAAAGATGCATTCTCTCCTTTTGTGTCCACATCTTTGTGCATCCTCTTTGATTGCCCAAACTCTCCTCCTGCATTCAGTGGCTCCATCAGTTCCCAGATGTTTATTTGCATATATGTAYATCCACAGCCCAGGACTCCTCCCCACACCCCCCACTTTTGTAAAAAAAACATACAAATATTTGAAGCAGAAACCCATGAATGCAATTTCCCCACTTTTGTTATTTTTTTTAAGAAATGCCTCAAACATTGCTGTGGTGGTGGTGGTGGGGGGAGAGAAAACAAAACCCTGCAGAACCCCCAGGGGGATGTAGCCTTATAATTGTGCATTAATAGGGAAGGGCTGCGCTGCTCCTCCAAAAAAATGAGTTTGGTGTTGTGTTCCCCCAGCATATGGAAGGTTGGTTTGATTAGGGATTTGATGAGGGCTCTCCTGGGATCTCTTCCACATCCTGCCCATTTGTTTCCTGAGACAGAGGCTRTGCAGGAGCCCCTTTCCCTGCCCTCTGGGAATGGCTCTGTGCCCTCAGCCAGAAGGACTGAGCAGGGAGGCAGCTGTGGTGGGATGACAAAGGCACTGAGTGCTGATGCCAAGCAGGGAACGGTTCCTGGAGGGAAAAAAAAGCAGCCTGCAGACACCCTGAGGAAGCTTCTTCCCCTTTATCCCCCCCCCCAGCCCTTACAAATGTGCTGTCAGGCACATCTTCCTCCTGAAGAGCTGGGCTTGAAAGCTGAGACAGGTGCAAGGAAGGATGAGAGGCACGGGGAAATGAGGAGCTGTGGGTACATGTGGGCACARAAAGGAGCTCTTCAGCAAAAAAACAAAACAAAAAAAAAAGCTCGATTTCTATTCTGGGGGTTTGTTGCTTTTTTTTGTGTCTCCTCGTCTCTGAGAATGTGCTCAGTTGTGTTTCTCTGCTCACAATACTGGCAACTTTCTTTAGGACTTGCAGAGGAATCAGAAGGAGAAACAGGAAGAAATGATGGGGCTGCCAAGGACTGGAAGAAACCTAAACAAGGAAAGAGTGACTTATTTTGAACAGGGTAGGAAACTGCTCCTGGAGTTACACTCACATGGGAGGTGACTCCACACTGCCTGTGGAGGGTAATTATATCTTCTCATAGATCAACTCACATAATTGGGGTCAAACCCGACCAAACAAACATGCTTATAGGGAGAAACTCTCTTTTAGTTTGGAAATGGAGTGTAGGAGGAATATATTAGCAAAGCAATAACCTCCCTACAGGGGCAGCTGGATAAAATATTCTTGCAAGGGTTACACAGAACCTTTGGTCTCTTCTGGCCTTAAAAGCAGGGAAAAAAATTTCCTCCTTCACACAGAAGCACAGAATAATCTGTATTTCTTGCTGATGTGAAGCTGTGGGTTTATTGAGAAGGGCAAACTTGTGCTTTCAGCTGCAAAAGAAGATCCCTCTTTCTTTCCCCTTGACCTCACTGGGGCTGCCTCACTCTCTRCCAATGCCTGAACGATGCAGATCTTTTCAAATGACACAATTTCCTTTTCCACAGCCAGTTTTTGTTTGTTTTGCTTTCTTGGGGGGGATTGTTGGGAATCTTCCTTTAATGAAAGCAGGTGGGTGTCTCTGCAGAAACCTTCTAACTCTGTTCTTCTCTTTGCTGTGCTGTTTACCAGACCTCAGTTGTCTCCCTGAAGTGCAACAGTGAAAGGAAGACCCTGCATGAGTCTGTAAAATACAGGAACTCAGGCTGTGAAAATGGTTTTATGGAAGAAAAGGAGAGGGATGGGGCTTTGGTGTGACTTTTCTCTGATGAGTTGCTGGATGTCTGATTGGCATTCTATTGGGACATCTGTGATAGGAATGGAATGAAAGATCAGGATTTGCAGAGCACAAAAAAAAGAAAAGTTCTGCACACTTGAATTACAACAACCCCAGGAGCTCCAGGCTGGGCAGAGGGGCTGGAAAGCTGGRAAAGGCCCTGGGGGTGCTGGTGCCAGGGGCTGGACACGAGCCCAGGGGTGCCCAGGTGGGCAAGAGGCCCCTGGCAGCTGGGCTGGGTGAGGAAYTGTGTGTGCAGCAGGAGCAGGGCAGGGATTGTCCCTCTGTGCTCCAGGGCTGGGGCCACTCCTGGCTCCTGCAGGAGAGCCCTGGAGGGGCTGAAAACAGGTCTGGTTCTAAATCCATCCTGCATGGGTAGAGTGATTTCCCCTCCTTGAGCTCTCTCTTGCCTTGTTGAATTCAGCAGAGGCTGCTGCAGGGGCCACCACGAACAGAACAAGCTGCAGAGTCACCACCCAAATTATTCTTATTATAAGGAGGAGAGGGAGGAGGCCAGAGGATGCAAGCCCCACATGATTTTAGGTAATGTAACCAACTATTTAGAGTATAATTGAACCATTAAGTGGACCTGGGTGTTAATTGAGAGAGGGATATTCTTTGGTAATATAATTATCCACAGCCATTTCTCTTTTGGCTGTCATGCATTCGAGCCTGGCTCAATTATCTATTGTTCCACTGAGTTTATTACTGAGGTCAGGCTCTGCAACACAGAGCAAATTTCTGTCAGCTTGCCTTTGTCTGGCTGTGGCTGTGTGGCAGAGCCCAGGAGGGAGTCAGTAATTCTGTCTGCTGAGCTCTGGGTGAATGGTCCTCAAGAAAAAGACTGAAAAGCCACACTGAATAATGAGAATAAAGCCAAATCCTGCCCATCTCCTGGTCAGCTGAGCACAGTTCATATCTGTGCAGTGAACRAGGCAGGGCCCATGGAAACAAGAGATGGTGTCAGTGTTTAATTAATTGATCCTGCATCATTAATGTGCTGGAGCAGGTGGAAGGGCAAACTTTTCCTGTATTTTCTGAATAATCACATTCTCTGATTTCTCTTCTTTTCTCCCTGCCACATCCAGTAGAATATTTTGCCTCAARCTGACCCTCAGCATGGAAGATTTGAGCCCAAGCAGTGACTCTGATGGGAGCTTGAACAAGCTRTAAGGAAAATTACAATTCAGTTTTAACAATAGGTGATCCATCTGGGAAATCCAATGAGGTTAATTTGGCCACGTTTAAATCCACTGTGAGGAGCAAGAGGTGTCCTTGTGTTTGKCCAAAGATGGATTAGGGATTAGGGCAGGAAGCCCAAACATTTGCTTGCCYCCAGACAAGCAATAATGGCACACTTTGCCCCCTCTTTTAGCCTGAAGAAATTTGTGTTGGCAGAGGGTAAAATATCAGGCTGCAACCCGAGCTGCAGGATGTTCTGGCCTGGGAGCCACAGGTGAGGAGAGGCCAAATGAAGATTTTTGCTGTCACAGCAGCCCGAGCTGTGACACAGCAACCCACAGGGGATGGCACCTGGCTGTCACTCCAGCATTAATAAAGCCCAAATGCCAACAACTTGCATTCCTTCTGGGGTCTGACAGACCTTAAAAACTCAATAATTCTAAAGTTTCAACAAAATCACCAGGTTAGTGCTGCCTCCAGCCCTGGGCCCATCCCAGGGAGGGCCTGGAGCTGCTGCAGAGAGCCCAGAGGAGGCTCCAGGATGAGCAGAGGCTGGAGCAGCTCTGCTGGCAGCAAAGGCTGGCACAGCTGCCATTGCTCAGCCTGCAGAGGAGAAGCTTTGGGCTGAGCTCAGGGTGGCCTTGCAGGGCCTGAAGGAGCCCCAGGAAGCCTGGAGAGAGACAATTGCCAAGGGCTGCAGGGCCAGGAGGCAGGGAATGGCTTCCCAGTGCCAGAGGGCAGCCATGGATGGGATGTGGGGCAGGAATTGTTCCCTGCCACAATTTTATGGAAGTGTTGATACAGTGGGAACAGCTGGGATGGACAAAAGCATGGCCAGGTCTCCCTGAATCAACCGAAGATCTAAAAACCCAAACAAACAGAGAAAGTCCTGAAAATATCCTCAATATCCCAAAAATCTCCTCAACCCAAGCAGAATTTAGAGGCAGAAGAAGAGGTTGGGTTCTGAGAAAATCCAAGACCATAGGAACAAAGTCACCTCTAACACACAGACATTGCTGTTCCGTGGATAACTGATATTATGGATCCTCCTTTCTCATGGATTTGTGTCTGGAGGCTGATTTTGGTATGGACAGGAGGCAGGGAATGGCTTCCCAGTGCCAGAGGGCAGCCATGGATGGGATGTGGGTCAGGAATTGTTCCCTGGCAGGGTGGGCAGTGCCTGGCACAGGGTGCCCAGAGCAGCTGGGGCTGCCCCTGCATCCCTGGCAGTGCCCAAGGCCAGCTTGGCCATTGGGGCTGGGAGCAGCCTGGCACAGTGGGAGCTGTCCCTGCCATGCCAGGGGATGGGAACTGGATGATTTTCCAAGTCCCTTCCAACCCAAACCTTTCTATGATAGATTGGAAAATCCAGGTGCCAGGTCTATRCTGTGCTCTGATGTGAACTGATCCAAAATTTCCCTTCATGATCYATGGAGCTGCCTTTGACAGGGAAGAGCTGAATGTGGATTGCTATAACCAGGCCTCCTGGAAAAGTGATGAGCTTTCCTTCAGAGGTGAAAGGCTCTGCCAGTGCAGCTGACTCTCCTAACAACACTTGTGGGAGTGCTTTATYATTCAGTTTATTCAGAGCATGATAAACATCCTAAAAACTGTTGTTCTAAATAATGAGTTCCACCTCGACAATGTGCAAAAGGTAGAGATCAAATCTTCAAAGATAACCCACTAAATGAGGAGTCACTTCATTTATTCTCACAGTGCCTCCTGAAAACAAAGCCAGCAGATTAACAGGTATGTTTGCCAATTTGCCACCAGCTTTGCATTTTCATTCTGTTTAATTGTATACTAATGGCTTTTGTCTGATATGAATTATTTTCAAGTAAGAAAATGATTTTTTTCRTGTGCAAGGTGTGATTGATACATAAATAGGGCCAAAATGCAGGAAATGGAGGAAGAAGGATGGAGTGAAGAACTTTGGGTGATGGGAGATCGAATTAGAAAACAATCATGAGATGTGAGCTTTCTGTTCTCCTGCAGGAGCAGGAGATGAAGATAATAAAGGTATTGTTGCATGTGCTGAATTAATTTAATTTCTCTAATTAAGGGTGAATTGTCAGACGCTGGAAAATTCCTAATGTAGCTCCATATTTCTCCTTGCCATTTCCCTATCAAAACAGCTCTGTTTGGTGTGATAAAAACCCTGCAAATGTATTTGCCTTGCTGAGTTCCTTTGCTCCTTTGGGCTTCCCTGAGCTCCTTCTTCCTCCATAATTTGGAGACTTTAGGCAGTGTTTAATCAATAGAGGATAACGCCCCAGGTCTCATTAGTGTTGCTTGGCTCTCCCAGTGGTGAGAAGCCCTTTCTAATGAAGCAGCTGCAATTATTTCACCTTTCCAAAGGGTGGCTGGGATTGAGGCTGCTGAGATGTCTGCACTTGTCCCTTCTTCACTTTCGGGGTTRCCCACAGGCCACACCACTCACAGGTGGCAGAAAGTGAAAATGGAAGTGGGCTGATGTAAACTGGGAAGAGGCAGAGAGAGAAAAATGGGAGTGTTCCCTATTTAATGGAGAAAAAAGGGGGGAAAAGAGGATGCAGCCTCTTCAAGGGAGCTGCAGCTCAGAGCACGATGTGGCTTTTGGCCCACAGATTGGTTTGGGTTGGTTATTGCTGGATTTGGAGGGGGCAGCTTTTGAATTTGAGTTCTGGATTTGAATTTGCAGCTCTTGCTCTCTGTTTTGAAGCCACCCTGCTCCAGTGGAATGGAGCACAGGAATCAGTCAGCATCCTTCAGGCACCTGCCCCTCCTCAAGCTGCCCTGCAGGGAAGTGAGAGAAGGGGCAAAGTGAGGCCTTTCCCCCTCTGCTGCAAAATCAAGGAAACCTGTGCAGTGCAGGAGGAAATGAAGCAGRGTCAAACATCAATCTCCTTGCCTGAAGGTCCCTCTGGTGCCTGTCCAAACAATTGGGAGGGATGAAGGGAGAGAAACTAAGAAGCCTTGGGAAGAAGGTGGTGGGCAGGTTCAGCCTGAAAAATCCCCTGCTGCTGAGACAGTATTTGAGGCACTCTTTTTCTGATAAAATGGTATTTGGATGTTTTGGAGATGTGTGAATGTTGTTGGTGATGAAAAGTTGCTCTGCTTCCTTGATGATTTACCACCAGTGAGCAGCTGTCATGAATGGCTTCTGTCTCACAGAATCATGGAATGGTTTGGGTGGGAAGGATCACCCAGTGCCACCCCAGCCATGGCAGGGACAGCTTCCACTGCCCCAGGCTGCTCCCAGCCCCAATGTCCAACCTGGCCTTGGGCACTGCCAGGGATGCAGGGGCAGCCCCAGCTGCTCTGGGCACCCTGTGCCAGGCACTGCCCACCCTCACAGGGAACAATTCCTGACCCAGATCTCATCCAGCCCTGCCCTTCTTCATCCTAAAACCATTCCCTGTGTCCTGGCTCTCCATGCCCTTGTGAAARGTCCCTCTCCAGCTCTCCTGGAGCTCTTTCAGGTACTGCAAGGGGCTCTGAGTTCTGAAAAATTCCCATTATTTCTCCTTGTAGAGCCCTGTCACCCTGCTCTGCCTKTCTGCTGCAGAGAGGAGAGTCACAGCCAAGTGACAGCAACCCAGAATAATCTGGATTTAGTGCTGAGGCTTCCAAATATCAACTGAAAATGGGAAAAAAAAAAGAAGCCTTAACACTTAAAGGCAAGGTTCTAACTTCCCTCTGTGTTCCCATCACTGAAGTGCACATCAACACTAAGTTATTGTGTCTTTAATTGGGTTTTGTGTTATTTTGACAGTTCACCATCCTCCTCATGGATTATGTAGGAATTTGGATATGCTCTGCTTGTTTCTGAGGGCAGGAATTTAATTGCAGGAATTTTGTTCTCAGGTTGTCTTGAGAAGTTTTTCTGTCAGTGTGACTTCCCAGTGCTTTCTCTGCAGTGACAACTGTTGAAATGTATCCTCAGCCAACCAAAAAAAGCACTTTTGTTAAGAAAAATGAGAGCACAGCTCTGACATGCAATGAAAACCTCTGCCAGTGTCAGAATTAGGGTTTGTTCTACCGTGGTTTGCTGTGAAGTTGTTTAATTTTCACACAGAATCATTAAGGTTGGAGGAAACCTCCAGGATCAYCGAGTCCAACCTTKTCAGRGGAMATGAAATGTGAAATTTGARTATTTGAAATACTKCTTYTKACTGTCAAGTGRGAAGAGCTGGAGATGTGATGTGCAGGGATCTTGGCCTGCTCTACATGGATTTAATGGGTTTAATCTGTGAGGTTTAGGGGACTTCAGGTCCACACTGGAAAGAAAACTCATCCTGCCCTTGCAAAGACTCTCCCAGATGCTGCAGAGCACAGTCAGAACTGTAGAAATGTGCACTTCTGCCCCCAAAATACCCGTGTGGGCCRTTCCTCCCTCAGCCAGGTCTCTGGGGCACCTCAGACCTCACTGCAGCAGCAGTTTTCATCTGCTCAGATGGGTGAGATCATGACTGATACCTGCAGAAAATGAGAGCATTTGCATGACACAGAGAGCAACTTGGCTTTTGATCACTTGGAGGGAGAAAGGAGGGAGCAAGGAGAGAATGTGAATAATTAAAGCCCATTGACTAATGCCTTCCTGTAGTTTCAAAGTGCTAAGTCTGATATAGCTGTTTAATTTCAAAGGCAACAGAATTAAGTTTGCTCTGCTTGTAGAGCAGAGCTTGGAACAGAGCGAGACAACAGCAGGCAAGAGCAAAATGAGTGATTTTCTCCCAGGTCAGCACTTAGCACTCTCAGAGTTAAACATTTGCTGGAGATTATGCTTATAAATCATTTAGGGTTCACTGCTAATCCTGAAACAGAAGCAATGGAAGCCCTTTCTTTGCACTGAACATTTCAGAGTTAGAACCCTTGGGGGGAAAGAAAGGGTTTCTTTCTGCAGGAGGCCAAAATCTCCACAAGGGAGCTGTGCCTTGGTGGTGACAGGGCACATCCCTCTTCAGACTCATTCTGCAGCTGCACTCCCAGTCCTTGGTCAGGATTTGCTTCCTTTCCAGGCATGGGACAAGGGATGGCAAAGGAGGGAATGATTCTCAAGAGATCTTCTGGTTTTTAGCTGGAGTTCAGACCCTGGGGTTTAACTCCTGATCTGTCGTACTCCTTTCTGCTCTTGAGGACTTGGAATGTAGAAATAATGTGAAGGATGTGAATGGATGCAGCTGAGTGAAGGTAAAAGGAAAAGAATCCCTGGGAGAAGATGTCAGTCTTCTCCATCCCAGGGAGGGCCTGGAGCTGCTGCAGAGAGCCCAGAGGAGGCTCCAGGATGAGCAGAGGCTGGAGCAGCTCTGCTGGCAGCAAAGGCTGGCACAGCTGCCATTGCTCAGCCTGCAGAGGAGAAGCTTTGGGCTGAGCTCAGGGTGGCCTTGCAGGGCCTGAAGGAGCCCCAGGAAGCCTGGAGAGAGACAATTGCCAAGGGCTGCAGGGCCAGGAGGCAGGGAATGGCTTCCCAGTGCCAGAGGGCAGCCATGGATGGGATGTGGGGCAGGAATTGTTCCCTGTGAGGGTGGGCAGTGCCTGGCACAGGGTGCCCAGAGCAGCTGGGGCTGCCCCTGCATCCCTGGCAGTGCCCAAGGCCAGCTTGGCCATTGGGGCTGGGAGCAGCCTGGGACTGTAGGAGCTGTCCCTGCCATGGCTGGGCTTTAGGGTCCCTTTTTACTCCACCATTSTGGGATTCTTCCCTCTGCACCTCTCCCAGGCTGTAATTTGCCATTTGACATGAAGAAGGATCTSTACCAAAGCACAGCTTTGAGCTCATCCAGCACTGGTTGGTTCTGCAAACATCCCCGTTCCAGGAGCATCCCCTCGGACAGCAATGATTTACATGGCCAGGAGATCATTTCCCGTGCAGGAAAACCAAACAGATTTGTCTGGTGTCACCCAGTGGGCAATCCTGGCCCTGTCAGTCAGCTTGAAAAATTGATTCCATTCTCCTGCTTTTAGCTCTTGGGAYTTTTCCTTCTCCCTGAAAGTCTTGTGAGGCTCTGAGGGAGCTGCATGGTCTGGCACTGACCTGGTTAATGCAGGGATGGGGCCAGCCATCCTTTCCAAGTTTAGGAATCATCTTCTTGATCTTCCTAAACTTGGGGAATCCAGAAAATGGTGCTTCCCTTCTAATAATAAGTGAGGAGGTGGAGCCTGGTCTTCTATCTTTTATTGGTGATCACTASAAGGAGGAGGAGGCCTTTTAGACTCCAGACTAATGGCAGGGCTGATGGCACAGCATTCCTAATGGAGAGCCTTAGCTTTCCATAAACAGGAATATCAGTTCCCAAGGAGCTGATGAGCTCAGAAGTTTTACCCCACTGAACAAATCTTGGACTCTTAAGGAAATTTCTTGCTGCAGCTGAGGTTGGGGCACTTCCCAGCTCTCACAGGACCTCAGGCCAAGCTCCTGTGCACAGAAATCAGACATTTCACCTCTCAGGCAGCAAGTGTGGCTTTGGCAGGGAAGCAGAGAGTGGCAGGGGGACAAACTCGAAGGAGGGGCCTCTGCTCAGAAATCAGCGTGACAAGAAACGGGGCAGAAACTG
Organism: Alauda arvensis; assembly: GCA_902810485.1. Lineage (NCBI taxonomy): Eukaryota > Metazoa > Chordata > Aves > Passeriformes > Alaudidae > Alauda > Alauda arvensis. The sequence goes on from CADDXX010000666.1 coordinate 202,779, forward strand.
CAAAATACACTTTGGCTCTGTGTCAAAAAAGGAGAAGAATTCAGAGAATTAATGTTGCCCCTCCTGTCCTGTGCCTTCTCCTTTCACCCTGAGATCAGGCTGTGATGCAACCTGTGTGGTTAAAATGGAATTCCTGGCTGTGTGAGCCGGGACAGCCACGTCCTGACCCAAGGCACGTCACCCAAAGGATGTCACTTTGCAATGTCACTTTGCATCCTCCTCCCTGGAACACTTAGACTTGCAAAGAAGTCCTGATGTGTTTTCACATGAAATAAGCCAACCCTAATGACTGCTGAAGGGCTTCAGCCAGCAGGCTGCAAAACTCTTAAAAGAGTTTTGTTTTTTTTTTATTTTAAGGGCTCTTCAGGAAAAGACTTCTGGGAGAATGCCACACGTGGGTCTTCCTTGGCTCGTGGAGTGGMGTCACAGCAGCTGCTGTGCCTCCTCCTGTATTATTTAGGTGAGCTCTCAGCACGGATCTTTCCTCRGGAGCCTGTTCCTCCCCGTGTAGGGGGAAGTTGGACATTAATTGGAACAGAAACCTTAATTCGCCGCGATGCAAATCCCAGCACGCAGAGCGTGCTGCGCTGCATTTGCAAAACATGCTAAGCACACCAAAAAAAGGCTTTTAGCAGAAGTGTTCTTGCAGTTTTTAAAGCCCATCTCTGTATTACATCCCGCTCCCAGCASCACTAGGAGATGACACATCCTGGAGATCCCGTGGGCTGAGTGCACTACACTCAACAGGCTCTCTTTGTTTCATCCCTGTTTCCTGCAAGGATTGGGATTTCCCTCACAGCCTTCCCTTCCCCTCCTCTCACTGCTCCACAGCAGACAGCTCTGGTGGACTGGTTTTGACTGGGAGAGAGTTAATTTTCTTCTCAGCAGCTGTGTTTGGGGTTTGTGGCGAACAACCCAGGGATATTTCAGCTGTTCCTGACCACAGCATCGAGGTCTGTATTTTGTGCTTACCAAGGCCCTTAGGAGCAAGCTTCACATTTAAAGGCTTTGGAGTTGATTTAGTAAAGGAAATTATTTTCACTCAACAATACATTAGGTGTAACTACTTGATTTCTYTCTTTTATTATCTTCCCACATGGAGCTTATTTTTGTCACAATAAATGAGCGTCTGGACAACTCTGAATATCCTGCCTGGAAAGCTGTAAAACTCCAGGGCTTTTTTGTATGTTTGATCACAGTTTTCCAAATTTTCTGGGTTTGATTAGGAAGGATAAGATAATTTTTAAAAGCTTTTTACCTCTAAGGGTGACAGAGATAAAAGCAAACCTTGGTTTCACCAGCTTGGATGCCAATCTCCCCAAATTCTTTCTGTTGGCAATGGAGGGAAAGGGTTTTCTGCAGAGCTCCCCAATCCAGATTCCCAAAATGGACATTTTAACCTATGCAGGAGCCTTGGAAGAGAAGCTTTCTGTCCCAGCACTGGGAGTTAGGTGGTGTCAGCWTTGATGTTTCAGTAAATGCCCCCTGGAAAACGTGAGACAAAGGGAAACAGCTGGCAAACGTCAAGGAGAGGCTAAAATTAAATTCACAAGGAACATGGGTGGATTTTCCAAGCAGGCAGTGTTTGATGGTGCCACAGGGAAGTTTTCTATTTGGCCATGTTTCASGGAGGCAGGAAAATGGGGAGAATTGATTCTTGTAAAGGAATTTAGGGGAACTACAGATTCAATTCTCATTTGCTGGCTCTTGTACGAAGCTGGGAAGGAGTTTGCTCCTTTCACGGAGCAATTCCCAAGGATTGATCTCCAGCCTGAGCTTCTTTGTTCCCACTGCAAAGATCATGAGAATATTTGAGACCAAACCACAGCCTGGAAAGCCATAAGGGCTCTGAATGGAAGGAAAATGGAATGTGTGCACGAGCTTGATTTAGCTCTAAAATGCAGATTATTAAAAGGGCCTTCTKGATGACACAATCCGAGTGACATTTAATGAAAAAAAGGGATATTTTGAAGTGGAAGGATTGGAAAATATCTCAGTGACAGCAATGAAAACGAGACACCAAAACTGCCCTGCATATGAGGATCATATATCACTAAAAGAGATGAAGGTAATAGGAATAAAGGACTAATTGTATTTTGGAAGGTGAACAAATGAAGAAGCAACCAATGGTTACATGAAACAGTTTGAGGGTCTTCTTGTTTTTTTCTTTTTTGTTTTTAACCTGCATGAAAGTGTCACAGAAATGACACACCCAAAACCCCCCTCACAAAAGGTGGTTGTTGCATTTTGTTTCTAAGCACTTTTTTTCTCAGTGGCTGAATCTTTTCTCAGTGTTTCAGTAATAACCATTTTCAGTAATAACCATCAGATAAAGACTCCCAGGGATCTGAGGTCCTTTTGATATCTCTTGTCAGGGAAACTTGGGGAAATTGGCCAGGCTCTTTCTGTCTATTCCTTCGGAGGGAGGGAGTGCCAGGCATTTATTTGGCTTTTGTTTCTATGGGAAACTTTTTGTTTTCTCTGGGAAAACTCCGTGTCTGTCTGTCCGTGTAAATCTTCCCTTATATCCCTTTGTTCATRCCCATTGGTGTATTACTCTTTTCCTAATAAAAACAGGTACAAAGTGCCGTTAATTCAACAATTTGGAACACTGAAATCAAATAAAAACGGATGTATTAATATCACTGCTCATGGCAAGTGAGAGCATATGCTGAATTTTATGCCCATTTTATTAGGATCAGCAGGTTCCTCGATACATTTGGTGCTGTGACAGATCAGCTTTATTTGCATTTCGTGGGCACCAATTAATTGCAGGGGCTGCTCTGCCAAACGCCATGAGGTGCTCGGGGGCAAGGTTTGATTTGGATCTGTCCTTGGTGCTGGTGTGKTGCTTTAAAAGCTCGTGTGAGCGACGGATTTCACTCACTTAGAGGAGATAAAACCTTTGCTTTTCCTTCAGAAATGCTTCTTGCACTGAGCTGGCACTAACAGAACCCTGGGCTCTTCARGCACGGAGCTGTTGTTGGGGGGCTCAGGCTGTTGGAATGCTCGTGCTTGAGAGGAGAGGGAGGAATTCTGGATTTTCCTGACTTTTTTCCTGATTTCCCTTGTCAGGGACTGCCAGCTGCCATGGAGCTGTGCTGTCTGCTGCCTCTGCACCCCGAGACTCGCTGCTATTTCTGAGTTGCCTTCAAAACCCCCTCAACTCAGGGACGCTGAAAAACCTCTCCCTGTGCCTCAGCAGTCTTTGGGAACGCGATGAAAGGAGCACCCCGGGGCATTTGTGACTGAAGGCAGCCAGAGCAGCTCCTGTGGATGCGCTGCTCTCKGAGTGGTTAATGGCACTTTGGCACATCCCTGAGGGCCTCTCCTGGCACAGATACAGAGCTCTGCACCTCTGGCCCCGGGGGATCTGCCAGGAGATGGTTGGTGTGTTCATGTGGGGAGCTGAGATTTCCTCTCTGCCTTTATCCTTCTGCTCAGAGCTGCCTCCACAGCAAATATGCAGAGAAATGTGCATACGAGCATCCTTCTTGCTTGGAAAATTTCATGGAATCACGGAATGGTTTGGGTTGGAAGGGACAACTTCCACTAAATCAGGCTGCTCCAAGCCCTGTCCAACCACTTGGACACTTCCAAGCCGCAGCTGCTCTGGGTGTTTGTCTGAACTGAACRGCCAAGAGAAGGATTGCTGCTCATGCCCTAATCATGGTAAACAAAGATTAGGCTTCTGAGCTGTTTACTGGTGTTTTTCWGTCCCATCTTAAAGGCCAAATGGACTCCAGGGTGCTTTCAGAAGGGTGGAGAGCCCCAAAATCCAAACAGCACGTGAACTGTAGAACCAGATTTTGAACTAGAACAGCAGGGTTTTCTGTCAGTCTTAAAAACCCACTTGCTCGTGGGAAATACGTATTGAGAGGAAGGACAGAGTTGTCTTTACAAACAAGCTCTGGGTCTGCTCATAGATAAAACCAGCACTGAGAGATAAAAGGAACAATGGGAAGGATTCCACTGATTGATGAATGGAAAAGAAGATATTTGCCTTTACAAACAAACTGTAGGTTTGCTGATAAATGAAACTGGATATTGAAAGATGAAAGAAACAATGGGGAAAACCCATAAATACCATAAGAATTAAAAATTAAAAGGGGGGTTATATGTTAAAGGGGAATCTTAGGTAAGAGACATTGCAGGAAGTCTGTGCCTCTCAAGTACCTCAGCCAATGGGGAAAGAGAGAGGGAAATGGAGCTGAAAAATTGGGATAAACAGGAGGCTGCATCCTTCAAAAAATCTGAGAGACCCCAGGGGAAATGCCCCATGGCCTCTCCCTTTATTCAAGTAAAGTAAAAGGACTCCTCTGTCTCCTTTTTGGACGTTTGTGGATTAATTTTCCTAACAATATGGAGAAGGCACCACTTTCATAGAATAATTCAGTTCTGCCAGTTCCCAGTGTTTCCAGGTGAGGTGGATGATGTGTGGCTGCTGCTGGGGGTAAAGCAGGGCAGCACATTCCTTACGTGTGAGTGGGATAACGGGATCAGGCTCAGGTGATCAACACTGCCCTGGCTTCCTGTCTGGGTGTGCAGAGGAGGCAAGGATCCCTCTCAGGATAACTGGGATATTTACACCATTTGTGGAGCTGCAATGAGCACTCAAGGGTGGCCTGAGGTATTTCTGTCAACAGCCTCAGTCGCATTTCCACCGTGATGTGTCTCAGAAGACGACTCTGCTTCTGCCCCAGGCTCAGAAATCTGTTCCCAGCTTTTCCCTAAATATCTTCTGGGTTCACCAGCAAGTCTCAATTAGCAAGATATATTTGACTCAGGCACATGATCAYTGAAACCAGGGGCTTTGGGCTTTGCTGCCCCTCAAACACAGGTTGCTGCAGTGCCCCACAGCTCTTYTGGAAATACAAACCCACATTTGCACCTCAGGCAGCAACAGTCTCACCCTGAAGTCCTTTGGAGAGGTAAAGCTGATGTTTCTGAGGAGCTGAAATAACGTGCCTTAAACGGCAGCAAAATTAAATAAATTGAATTCTTATTGCCAAACATTCTCGGTAAATTGGCTATTTTCTTTTTTGCCTGCAAACAGCTAAAGAAGGATTATTAAATGCTAAGTAATATGAAGAGCTTGAATCAGACCCGGAGTTAAAACTGGAAATAATTCTGTCCCTAATCCACTCTGTGGTGCCCTGTGGTAAGAYTGGTTGTCATGCCAAAATCTAATAGTCTGCTTTCATCCTCCTTAGATAGCAGGACAAATTGGCCAGGGCACATTTTCACTGCATTTGGGCTTCTCATTGCACTCCTGGCTGGCTTTTGGAGGAGCATTTCRAATGTTCTTGTCATTATCACCTGACAAGATGTTTTCTCTCTGTCTAAATGCTAAACGGAAATGGAAGTTCAGGTTGCTTATGGAACACACAATTTTTTATTGACTTTAAAAAAAAAATTATTATACTCTTGCACATTTCAGTAAAGCTTAAGGTGTTATCAAAAGCTTCAAACTGCAGGCTCTCCAGTCCTTTGTTTCTATTAATGTCTCTTTTTTTTTGGCTTTAATCAGTGAATTTCTTGGCTTGGAAAACTTTCACACATAGCAACACCTTCAAACTGTGCACGCAGTATATTGATACAGAGAATGTGTGGAAGGCATTTGGGTACTGAAATCCTCTTGAAATATTTTTAAACAACCTTGGAAATGTGTATACAACACATCATCTCTGTAGCAACGTTCTTTAAAGACAAAYCAGCGGGTTTATCCCTTCCTACACCTACTGGTATGGAAATGGATTCACTGGGAGAGATTGGGAGGCACTGGCAATGAAATCACTGATACCAAGTTCAGATTCCCTGTGAGATCTGGTGATTTTTAATTTTTTTTTTAAAGGCAGCTGAAAATAAAAGGTGTGGCCTGGGACTGCTGCAGTGATTTATTGATTGACCTCTCCAGAGCTGGGTGGCAGCTGCTCCAGCAAATGTTGCTGTTGCTGGTCGATAGCTGGGAGGGCTTTAGAAAATCCCTGCTGGCCCTGGTCACCCTGCCCAGGCTTTTGGTTTGTGCTAATTGGTGAAACTGGCTTGGGACCAGCTGGAGAATCACTCAATGGAAGGAACGGGTCAGATAGCTTTGATTAGTTCTTGAGGCAGAGAGGGATTTCTCCCAGGTTTTCTGGCTGCTCCCTGCAGTCCTGCTGATGGTTGGCAGTTGTCAGGGAGGAAATTATTTCCCTGGGTGGGTGAACTGCAGTGTAAAACAGGCAGAAAGTCTGGAATGTCTGCAGGAATCGCAGGATGGGTTGGGTTGGAAGGGTGATCCCACATCCAGTGATCCAGTCCCACCCCACTGCCATGGGCAGGAGCATCTTCCACTGTCCCAGGGTGCTCCAAGCCCTGTCCAGCCCAGCCTTGGACACTTCCAGGGATGAGGAGTCCACAACTTCTCTGGGAAAACTGTTCCAGTGCCTCTCTACCCTCACAGCAAGGAATTTCTTCCTAATATCCCATCTAACTCCACTCCCTTTCAGTGTGAAGCCATYCCCCCTTGTCCTGTCACTCCATCCCTTAGAAATAATCTCTCTCMATYTTTCTTGTTGGCTCCCTTCAGGTACCAGAGTGAGTTAATAATCAATAAAGAGCATMAGAAATAAAATTCCAATACTTTTCCACTAAATTACCTCCTGCTCTGAGTCGTACAAGTGGTTTTGGTTTCTCTGATCCTGTGCCCTGGGGCAGGGACTGCGTTTTCAATTTCTGTAGAGAGCACAGAGCATCCCAGCTCTCATCAGACAGCTTTACAAACAAGAGATGTCGCTGCCTGGGATTCTGTCAAAACTGTGAGAGCATGAACAGCTCAGGAAGGGGAGTTCACTGCACTTAAAAATAGAYGTGTGCTCCTCAGGGATGCCTTTCCCAAGATTCCTGGCCCAGCTGTGAGGGAATTGCTAATCCTGATCTGGAACAGAGTGAAGGCAGGCAGATGATCCCAGGAGGAACCCGAAGGACCTGGAACTGGATGGGTGAAGGGAGGGATGAACCCTCCTAGGAGGATCCACAAAACCCTGCTTTTGGGAAGGCTGAGCTGCCTTTGCTGCCACTGAAAGGGAAAAGCTGGCTCTGCTTAGTCCAGACAAAGTGCTTGACTAATTATCAGCTTCTTAATTGATGGTGGGGCAGACTGAGCCTGCAATGCCCTGGAGAGTGCTGATCATTCCCTTAAATCTGCTGTGAGCTGCAGTGCCTGGAGAGCCCCTGAGGATGWTCAGAACATCCTGGAGGATCCTGTTTGCCCAGGAAAAGCCTTTCCCACTCTCTGCCAGACCCATCGCCTGACCAGGCAGGTTTTGTGCCTGCTGTGACCTTCCTGGATGTTTTTTTTACTACGAGCCAGGTGTAACCCAGTGGTTTAAAACCAGCAGGGAACGTTGGGCACAACAGGGAATGCACTGCAGATGCATCCTGAGGCTCCAATGATCTCAATGATCTGCCTGTACCAGCTG
>CADDXX010000666.1:224540-235401 GCA_902810485.1 Alauda arvensis
AAAATCTAACAGGGTGATTAGAGAGAGGTTCTGCAAGCTGGCAAATGTTTGAAGAAGGGAGATAGGGGAATTATTTARGAAGAAAGAGCAATCTCTCATGACATGGCAGAATTTCAGCGCAGCGCTAACAGCAGYGAGGATCAGCAGGTGAACACAGCTGTGCCCTCCTTTTCCTGCAGAGAGAGAAGCCTGTGAGACACTCCTGAGCAGGAACAGCAAAGGGAGTAATGCTGAAGTCGGGGATTGAGTGATTTTGGGGAGCAGAACAGCCCCATTGCACAATCACTGCCATCCCTGGCTCTGAAAACAGAGCTGGACTCCCTGGCAGAGGACAGATCTTGCAGGGCTCTGCCTTCTTTTGGTTTATGTTTTAACAGCTCTCTCACTGCTGGCAATGACTCTCACTGGAGTCTTTCTGGTTTTCTCCTCCATGCAGTTCSAGATATTTTATGGTGGAAGGAAAAGTGGTAAATAAAGTTAGAAGAGGCTGAGCTGTGAGTATGGGCAGTCACTCAGCAATAACACACTTTGAATTAATGTGTTCTTGTGCACACACTTCCAGGCATTATTTGCCTTTAATAGGGGTAATATTGTCCCTTTTATCCCCTGTCAAATGTTTGGAGAGCAATGAAGGCAGGTGAAAAAATACAGGGAGAACACGGTCCAGCTTTAGGGATTAATTTAATGCCTGATTAAAAGGCGATTAAAAGACATCTGTCCAAAACACCCTGATAAAACCTTTCTCTCATTGTTTATATTGGAAAGTACAACTGGCCCCCTTTTCCAGTGGAGTTGGATGTTTCTCTTTCACATCAAATAGTTTATCTTGCCATGCTCCATGATATTTTCCAGTCATTGATTCTGGACGCCTTTGCAAACGATTTTCAAAGTGTAAGGTTTTACAAATCCAATACTTTCTGGTGCTACCTGTTTAACAGCTGTACTTGTACATTCTCAAATGCTTATTTTTTTTTTCTGGATTGTTTTCCTCTCAGCTGTTGACCCTTAGCACTCTTTGCTGTCCCTTGCATTCTATTTCGTAGAACTAAAATCCATTATGGTCTCTTCTCTGCTTGATAAGGCTCATCCAGGACAGAAAGGTTTCCACAGCTTTCAGAAACATTGATCCTTTCTTGCACCCTTGAATTTGACTCATCTGCTCTTTGTGGAGGCAATTCATTAGACTTTTTTAATGACTTTTTTTTTTAATCCTGAGTGAAGATGAACTTCCTGCTCTTTACAGGTGGAAGCTGCTCACCCAGCACTGCACAACGCTCACTTCTCCAGCTGAAGAAGTTGGTTGGTACCTCTGGCAGATTTAAGTGGATGTTAAATAAAWGTAGGAAAAGCTCTGCATGAGAAGAGCACTAAAATTATGAAACCAAGCCCCAAATAGAATAATGGAATGGTTTAGGCTGGGGGAGACCTTAAAGCCCATCCAGTGCCACCCCCTGCCATGGGCAGGGACACCTTCCACTATCCCAGGTTGCTCCAAGCTGGATTTGAACACTTTCTGGGATAATTAAGAGGGCAATTCTCCCTAGCTCACAACTGAACATACACCTATTATTTGGGTATGATGAGAAAATGATGTCTCAGTAAAGGCTTAAACCACTTAACTGACACTTCTGACCAAGGGCCTCAAAACCTGGTCCTTAAAATCTGAAGTGATTTCAGCTTTCAATTTCAAATTTCTGCTTAAATTAATTATAATTTCCAGCTCCCCATGGCATATATCTGCCCTCTGAAGACCAACTCATTCCTAAATGTATCTCCTACCAAAACTCACCCAGAGTCACAGATTTTCCCTTCAGAGGATGTTGATGCAATAGGACCATGGATTGGGATCTGTAGAGAGCAGTGTCCTGGGAAGCTGGGAAGGTGATTTATCTAAAAGCTCTGTACCTAAACAATTCAGATGCAGCATGGAATCAAATCCCACTTTGCCCTGGGAAGGATGGGACTGGAAAACTCAGTTTGACTCTACTGTGGGCCACAGGAATGCAAAGGAACACTGAGAACAGTGGCAGCCTGACTGCAGCCTCAATTTTAGAAGTGGGTGATATAGCAATGGGTAACCTGGAGCTAATCAAAAGAAAAGAAAATATACATAAAGGTGGAAGGAACAGGAAATACTCTGTTTCAAGGAGAAKTCCACTGCAGCCTATATGTAATCACTGTTCCTAACTAGAAAACCAGAAATTTTAACTTCATTCATTATTCAGCTCTTGCTTATCTCATCCCTGAGATTTGGAATTTAATTTTCACAAAGATTTTTTGGCTTAGCCAAGGAATATTAGCAGTGCTATCAAAATTTAATATGTTTTTGAAAAATCCAAGCTTCTAGAATAAAATGACTTTGTGAGAGTCTTGGTTTTTATTTGGGAAGGAAAAAAAATTTTGTCCTTCACACTTGCAGAGAAGAGGTAAAGATAAGACCCTTAAAAGCTCAGAGAATGCCAAGAAAATGCTCTTCACAATGTTATATAGCCAGGACTGGAAAAGCTGTCAATCATCTTCCTGCTTAAGACAAGTTTCCTTTGTTAATTATTGCATAAATAAGTTCACAGCTCTTCTAGGCCCCTGTCAGTGCATCACTGAGACAATAAAATCCTTGCTTTCCTGCGTAATGAATTCCTGCTTTAGAATTTCATTCTCCCCTCAAAACCTGACCTTTTCCACAAAGAATAAACTGGTTTTTTTTCATTTAGTAATTGCAAGGTTCTGTTTCTGTTCTATTGATTGCATGCTTCAGCTAATTTCTGCTGAAACAACCAAAACAACAACAATAATAAAATCATACATATTCTGGTAACCTGGAATTCAAATTTGACCAAAGATGTAGGGAGTTAARTTGGGAATAAATGTTATCAACCTACATAAACAGCATTGAATCAACAATAATTAGATGTATCACTTGCATYTGTAGCTTAATATTTGGTACAAAACTGCTTTTCCAGTTATAAGTGTAACAACAGAACATGGAATAAAGCAAATGCACATTGTGGGAAAATCAGCCTTCATATTCTGCTCTTGTCTTTATGACACCTCATAAAAGAAGGATAAGCAGAGGATAGCTGGATATTTTCAAAATAAAYTACTCCCCCAAGCACAGGAAAATTTCTTTCTTGAATGAGTTTTCCAAGTGCTTTCGAGTTTTTGCTTTTGAATTTTGCATTTTAAGAATCTGCACTTTCTAACAAATGGGCAGCACTTGGTACCAGTGTAAAATGTTGAACTGGAAGTTTGTCCCTGTAAATGCTTTCTGAGAGTGAATGATCAGGGCTCTGGACTGAGGAGATGAAAGTCAAGTTTTAGGATCAGCTCATCAAAGCCTGGTTCTGTCCCTGCACAAGWGCTGTGTTCACACAGGGCAGCACCACTGACTCCTGGTGTGATCAYAGAAAGGTTAAAATCACAGAGTCACAGATTGGCCTTAAAGATCATCACATACCAACCCCTGCCATGGCAGGGACAGCTCCCACTGCCCCAGGCTGCTCCCAGCCCCAATGGCCAAGCTGGCCTTGGGCACTGCCAGGGATGCAGGGGCAGCCCCAGCTGCTCTGGGCACCCTGTGCCAGGCACTGCCCACCCTSMCAGGGAACAATTCCTGCCCCACATCCCATCCATGGCTGCCCTCTGGCACTRGGAAGCCATTCCCTGCCTCCTGGCCCTGCAGCCCTTGGCAATTGTCTCTCTCYRKGSTTCCTGGGGCTCCTTCAGGCCCTGCAAGGCCACCCTGAGCTCAGCCCAAAGCTTCTCCTCTGCAGGCTGAGCAATGGCAGCTGTGCCAGCCTTTGCTGCCAGCAGAGCTGCTCCAGCCTCTGCTCATCCTGGAGCCTCCTCTGGGCTCTGCAGCAGCTCCAGGCCCTCCCTGGGATGGGCCCAGGGCTGGGGCAGCTCTGCAGCTGGGGGCTCCCCTGAGGGGGCTCAGGGACAAGCTCTCCTCCTAAATTCCTGCCAATAATTCCGTAGATGCAGCCCAGGAAATGGAACAAAAAGGCAAAGATAAAAGGTGCAGTTCTGGAGGGAAAAAAAAAGGTGGAAGCAGGAATGTTAAAATGTCCTGTAGCAGGAAAGAAGGCTGGATTTGTATTTAATGTAATGTACCATATGTTTTTCTTACATGTCATAAAGCATATTCAAAATAATAATATCTGCTCAAAAAAATTCCAGACTACCCCAGAACGTGTAAATCTTAAAACTCTGTGACTTTCAAGTAACTCAAAGTAGAAACATTTTTTTTCTCTTTATAAACTCTCCCTACAAGTCTGAGAGAGCAATAGGGACACTTCAGGCTCAGACACAACAGACACAAAAAGGAAACCTTTAGGGAAAAGCACTTCATGATAAACCAACTCTCTCCTGGGTTTTGTCTGCTCCTGAAATTCCTTCAGATTGGCTTATATTCTTTCTACCCCCCCTGAGCAAAATTCTTGGCATCCATAATTTAGAAGATTTCATCTGGAGTCACCTGAGGTCTCAGTATTCATTATTTCACTGTCTGTGGAAACATATCCACGGACATTCGGAGCTTAATTTTTGTAACAAATGAAGGAACATCCTTATATTAAACCAGCTCTCCTGCCTCTGGCTGTCCTCAGGCMGGTGTGTCTGTGGGGTGTCTGGGCAGCAGAGCAACCAGAACTGGACACTGCTGTCATTGTCGAGGCGGTCACAACTTGAAGCAGAGACTACAAGCAGTCTCCCATTATTGCTACTTGGAGGCTCACCTAATTCCAGGTGTCTTGATAGGAGAAAATCAGGTCCGGACCTCCCTGTGACTTTCACCAGCCACTCTCAGCTCCACCAACACCGCCTCCCCCACTACGTCCCAGTGGGTCACTGTGGTGGTTGAGATGGTCAAAACACACAAACTACTTCCTTAAAAACTCCTAGGGGCTCCAAGTATCAGGACTTTATTATCTATAAATCTTTCATATCAATCAGAAGGCTTCAGGCACCAACACCTTGGTATTTAACAGTCTCTATCTTATTTCCCAAAGGCAGCTCCAAGCAGCTCTCAGGGTCTGTCCATTCCTGCCAGCAGCCAGTCAGTTCTCCTTCTTCTCTCTTCCTTCTCACAGCACCAGCTCACTCCAGCCTGGCCCTGGCCCAGCCCCTGTCAGTTCCTGGTACAAAGTTTTATCTTATCTGTCCCTTGTACCACCTCCTGTCCCTGGGTCTTCACAGCACAGCAGCAAATTCCAACTGAGCTGCAACTGCAACCAAAGCCCTCCAGCCAGCTCACTCTTTATCACACCCAGAGCTGGGAGAGCAAGGCTGTTCCCACTCTAGGATAATTAACACAGCTGCAATACATCAGAGGCAAGATTACCTTTAGTACCAACTCTTTGTTTTCCCACACTCTTTACGTATCTTACTAGACACTGCTGTGTCCCTGGTGCTGGAGCAGATCTTGGATGGATGTCAGTGTCACACACCCAGCCCTGCCCATTTTCCATCCCAGCCTGGAGCAGCTTCCCTCTGCTCATGTCACACATCCCCATGGCATCCACTTTTCTGCAAAGCTGAGAACTTTGACATCCTCAAAAATGGCTTTTCTTAAACACACCAACRTATTTGGCTCCTCACTAAATACCTTGTAGTGCTCATTCCACAGAGCATTCCCAATGAGGATCATTCCTGAGGACTGGATAGTTCTGCAGAGGATGTTTCGCTAAACAAAATTTTTATATTGGCCAATTTGATTCCTTCCTCTCTTGTTAAATATTTGTTCTCCTACCTTCCCTGCTGGRCTTTAGCCATTTGCAGGCCTGGTGATGGCATTTGGGTTAAAAATKATCACGGGGGCATGGGGAGCTTGAGAACAACAGGGAGAAAAGAAAGCAAAAGTTGCAAGGAAAATAATTTCATTCCTGGCTTCATGGATATGCTCAGATTTTAAGCATTCTGAGGTTAKATGAGGAAAATTGACTAATTCAGGCTATAAAGAAATTTTAAACTGCATATGGGTTTTAAGGCATTATAAAGGAATTCTTGGACATTTCCCTGGGGCTGAGTGTAATTGTGGTGGCTTTCTATTAATTCTGTGCAAGAGTTGTAAAATAATAACTTGAGGCAAAGAGTGGTGTTATTTGGTATTCATTTCTGCTTCTGTATCAGCTCTTAGGGACTATCCTGAAAAATTTAGCTGAACATTTCTTGCTAGTTYATATTTTAACTGTTGTACTAAAATTATTTTCCCCCTCACATTTTTCTTTGACTTTCAAGGAAAACAGATCTCAAGTACAAGTCTCTGTCATGATACCTCATCTCTTTCCATCACCATAAAAGTTCTGTGGAAAGAGGACAGAAAATAACAATAATGTGATTTTTTTTCCTTACCAGTGTTCCCTACAACGTGACAGAGCCTCTGAGAAATGCAAAAATGTGACAAAATACAAACTGTTATTCCTACTGGGAAAAAAAAAAACCAAACAAAACAAACCCAGCCTTGGAACAACCTCTGCATCAGTGTTCCCTCAGTCTCYCTCTTGGTGTGAGGTGTGATGTGAGTCTCAGGTCCAGGGCTTTGTTTAGTGCAGAAATATCCAGAAAATCTTTATGGAGGAGAAGGGGCAGAGWGCAGTGCTTGGCAACTTCAGCAGGGTGTTCTGATAGAAAATACAGAGCAGTGGAGGAAAGGGGATTGATTTTTCCTGGGGCTGTGCAAAGATGTGAACAGAGGAGAGCAGCTCTTGGGTGAAGCAGGAAAGGCAGGTAATAATTCTGTTACATTGGTGCTGTGATCAAGCCATTTCTCCAGGTCTTTGAAACCCTCTCAGGCCTTGAAYACCCTTCTTTATTTTCTCAGTTCCAAGAAAAAGACCCTGCAGTCCCAGCCACAGGCCCACCCTACTCCATTTATCTCATTTTACTCTGCACCAGCTTTWAAATAAGCACTGCAGTACATTTAACTAAGAATCTTATTTACACCTTGCAACGCCGCCTAGGATTTATTGAAAATATTTTTAAATGCCAAGAAATGATCTGAAAATTTCATAAAAGCCTCACATGAAGTACAACAAAACCCTCACAGCAAAGCAGCAGTAAACCCTTTAAGCAYCATTCTGTCTCAAAGAAGTCAAAATAATTGGCAGGACAAACATGCATTGTAAAGGAACTGCACAGGGCATTTCTGGGTTTGTGTTCCCAATCATTACAAAATGCTCTGGAGGGCTCTCCCCTGACTCTTCAGGGCAGTCAAGGGTCTGATTGCTTTCCCCTAACACTTTTTGGCAATATYCCCTCACCTTGTTCCAGAAGGGTTGTGTAAAATCTAGGAAGCACCTCACGAACAGGGAAGATATTATTTATCTGCTTCCATCTTTGATAACAGGTTCCTCCTTTGTTCCATCCATCAAGACATAATTACACATTTATCCAACATCCAGCAGCACCAGATGGGGTCCCAGGGTGCTTCTGAGAGTGAGACTGCACATCCACAGAGATTAAAGGAACAAAATTACCATTCTTACAGCAGAGGGTTGCTCTGGGGCCTGGCCATTGTCCTTTTGGGCCTTGCCAGGCTATAATGTTGTGATTTCCTCTGTTACCACCCTGGCTTGGCTGCACCATAGAGAAATACAATATATGTATATATGTATATATGCATATATGTATATATGCACACCTTTTTATATACTGCAGCAACAAAAAATCAGAGAACCCCAGATTAAYGTGTGTCACAGCAGCCCTCTTGTGAGAGGGTAGAAATGAGCCAAGACRCAGACTTCCTGCTTAATACAGCATGAAAAGGGGCTTGGTCTATTCTTCTTTACAGCTCAGCCATCCTGACTCCAACCATTCACTGACCCTGGCTGCAGCAAGCTCCTGCTGTGGGTTTCCCTTGCAGCCCCTGACTGCTGGTTATTTCCTGCTGAACTCTGACTGCAGGTATTGGTTTGCAGACTGACTGCAGGCTTTTACCCAGCCAGACTGTGACTGCAGGTTCCAACTGTGACTGCACACTCAGACTGACCCCCACAGCAGTGATTCTCTATCCTTAGAATCCTTCTCCACACTGGCTCACCCACTCCCTTTTATCACACTTATCTTTATTGGCTATAGCTGTGACTCATCAGGGGTGAGGCTGTATTGGGTAATTAACACAGCTGTTATTTATTAGGGGCCAGGTCACCTGTATTCTCTTCTTCTATGAGTTTGGGTTGGAAGGGACCTTAAAGCCTATCCAGAGCCACCCCAGCCATGGCAGGGACACCTCCCACTGTCCCAGGCTGCTCCAAGCCCCAATGTCCAAGCTGGCCTTGGGCACTGCCAGGGATGCAGGGGCAGCCCCAGCTGCTCTGGGCACCCTGTGCCAGGGCCTGCCCATCACCCTTAGCAGAAGGAACAAGAAGATTTTTAGGATCTCCCAGGCCTGCTGCACCTTTTTGTGGGATTGGCTGTTTCTGATACTGAAATAATTGTTTCATAGCTTGCAGTGGCAGCTCTGCCTTGCAATGACACAGGTAAGGAGATACAGGGATTGATTTCAAAAGGTAACAAAGGGATTTGGGAGAGTAAAAAGTCAGGGAAGTGCTGCCCTAGGAACAGGCCTTCAGTAAACAAGCAGAAAAAAGTAACCGGAAGGAAATTTCTGATCTAAACAAGTTGTGYATRTCTGTGTTTCTGTCTTTCTGTAGTYCCTGKTTAAGMAGAGTGAAATATTTCTYCCTTTTGAGTCAAATTATGTAAGCTTTGCAGGTGATAAATTTTRGGTAAGAGGCAGTGGTCTACCAAGATTTCACCCCAAACGGCCTCCAGATTTTGTCCACAAATAAATTACCCAGCCTGAGTCTCCCAGCCACAAAAGCTTACAGCTTCTACTCCATTACCTAGATCCCAAAATATGGCAAAAATACMAACTGTTTCTTGCTGGGCACACATTTAAGACAACACAAACCTCTCAAAAACCAGAGAAACCAGCTGAAAGCTTTCCAGAGACATCTCTGGGCATAATTCCTCTTGGATGAGTGTGGCASAGGGAACAATCCTGAATAATTGCACTGGATTTAGAGTGACCTTCTGGAAGCTTGTAAAGGAGCACATGAATCAAGTAAATTAGGGGCTTATTAAATCCACAATTAGTTACATTCTATTTTAAAATAAGCCCCTCAGGCTCATAAAGTCAAACATGGAGCAGGTTCTTTGCTGGATTTCAGCCCAAACAGATGCGATTTCAGCAGTGCATGAAGAAAATCCCTCAGTTCTGGGGATTCCTATTTTCTTTTGCCTTTTTTTGTAGGAGTGGAATGATTTATGATGAATTTAGGAGCGAAGACAGGGCTGAATGGGATCCCCAGATACAAGCACTGCGTTCTGCGTTTGTGGCTTTATGAGAGGGAGGGGGACAGATGGAAAAAGGAAGTGGTTGAACTTCCTATTTGTACTCACTCATCGACTCTGTCAATTTGGCCATCTCTGTTTCTCTTTKGGGCTTCTCCTGGGGGAACAGACAAAATGAAAAACAAATATATATATGTAATATAGAAATACACCTGAGTGCAAGTGGCAATGTGAGGGGAGGACATTCATCCATTATATATTTCTATTTTACTTAGGGATTTAATTCACTCCTAAATAGCCTGGACCTCTGTGGGCTTTTTTTTTCCTTGTAATTTCTCAGTTTTTCCTGCTATGAAGTGTGAAGCTTGTATTTATTTATCTRTGTGTATCTAGCTGGAGAAATTGAAATTATTCAACCCAAGTGATAACGGAGGAGGAAACCCTCCTCTGGTTTTCACTCTCTGCTAAAATACTCAAGTGTGTTAGGCCTTCCTGACAAAAGAGCAACCCACAAACCACTTACACTGCAGGGAAAAAGCACTTATTTGGAAATAAATAGATTTTGTATGGGAGCTGGAGTGTGTGGTGTGGCACTGGGCTGTCGCTGAGATGAACTGAGATACTGGAGGGAGTCCCAGCTGAGCCTGCTGGTTTTTGTCACTTGCTCCTTACATTATTATTTTTTTAGATTTAACTTTTTTTTTCTTTCATTTCAGACACTTGTAGCTCTGTAGCCAAGACAGAGGCTTGGTCAATCAAGAGCCCTTGAATTTGGTGAAAATCCAACATCCCATAGTACAGGTCAAACAAAGCAGTGGAGGCTGGGCGCAATCTCCTGATTTCAGAGCCAAAGTTTGGGCTGAATGAAAGCTGCAAAGCCCTTGAAACTCCAATTAAGTGGTTTTGAGAGGATGTGGTGGGGCTGTTGTGACCCCTCTGATCCCTCCAGGGACTGAGCCCCACCTCCCCAGCCTGCGCCTGTGCCAGGACTCTCCTGGGCCATGGGTGAGCAGATCTCAGCTCTTTTTTTCCCTCAAAAAACCTCAGCAAGGGAGAGAATTTCCACAAAAATATGGCTTTAATGGGCAGGATCCCCAAACAGGAGCTCCTTAGCTCTGGGAAAAGGTGTAGGTTTTGGGGCAAAGTGACCTTCAGTGGCTGCTGGAATGGCTTGGGACAGGAGTCAGCATGGTGACATTTCTCTTGGACTGGGTCTGTGCTAAAAAGAGCACTGGAGAAAGACACAGGCTGAGAGTTGTCCCTGCCAGGTGTTATTTGGCAGGAAATTGTGGTTTTTCCAAGTCCCTTTGGGTGTGCCATGAGCAGACCCTGCTGCAGGGGTGCCAGGCTGCTCAAGAGAAACCCCCCTGCTTTATCTAAGACAGGATCAATTCCTAACTCCAGAGGAGCTGGAGTCTGTCCACCTCTACCTTAGAACCCCGGGATCCCTGAGGATGGAAAAGACCTCCAAGGTCATCAAGTCCAAGTTGTCACCCATCCTCACCTTGTCCCCAGCCCAGAGCACTCAGTGCCACCTCCAGGGGACACCTCCAGGCATGGGCACTGCAAA
>CADDXX010000666.1:238825-254660 GCA_902810485.1 Alauda arvensis
TGCCCTGCTTGACTTTCAGACAGTTCCAGACAGTTCTTCTCTGCCCATCTCTCCAATCTGTCGAGGTCCCTCTGAAAGCCTGCACAGCCCTGTGGGGAGGTTTTTTTATTTGTTTCCCGCAGAGCTAAAACATCTCTTGTRCTTCTGTCAGCTCACAAGTGCAGAGGTTCACCAACACACCAGGAATCTGCTGAAGTAATCCAGAGCTTTGGCTAAAATTTCTAACAGTATTTCATCAGCTGTGTGTCAGCACTCACACCCATTATACCCATTACACATCATTTCATGAAGCTTTCTTACTTTTGAAGTAGCGAATCCCTGGTAATTGAATTGACACATCCTTGAAGGCAATAGCTCCTCAATCACTAAGTACAAATTCAATGAGCAAGAAGCAGAGAAGAGACTTTTTGGAAATTTTAGCTCAGAGTAATCTGTCTTGGGATATCTTCAATTACTTTTCAAACTACACGAAAATGGTTTCATGTTCGAAACATTATTAAGTGGGAATAATAGAATTTAATTTTATGGAGTGTCTCTCCTCCTGGTGACATCTCCAAATGCKTTGCAGTAATGAATTAGACACAGGTTCTGGGGTGATGGTGTGTAGGCAAATGAAGCTCTCATTATGTGCTATTCATTCCAGCAGCAGCCTATACTCAGCTCTCCAAAGCAGGGCTTATTTTAGGTGGAGAGRGATTGTTGGAAGGAGCTGGAGCTCTTCCTTTGGAAAAACTCCRTAGGAACTTCCATTTCTATCTGCAAACATATCCAAAAAAGCGACAAAAATAGCTTAATACCTCGTTTTTAGGGCTGTGAACAATGAGATACTCTGTGTTAYTGCATTATTTTACTATTACTAGGATTCAAGCTTTATGCAAGGCCTGCCTAAAGCCCGTGGGAGTTGCTTTCCCTGCCCCAAAATAAGAAAGAATGCATGTCTTGTTTATTATTCCTTTTCTGTCTTGCCTGTCCCAAGAAAGGAGGTCAGTCCTAACTGCCTTTTCTATTCTGCTTTTCCAGAATTAAGTGTTGGGGCAGGGCCTATAAAGACAATTTAATGCAGGACCCAGCTCTGTGTGATCTCCAGCAAATTGGCTTCATCCTCAACCTCAATGCTGAGCATTAATCTGCACTCCCTTGCRGTGATCCCAGCACTTGAATGGCTCAGAATGTATTTCATGGGAATAYCCTGCGCTTGGCACAAGAGGTGATTTCAATTTGCATCAGCTGGAATGAGCTTAAAATACAATATTTGAATAGATGGGGCGAGCAGAGTTCAAGGAGGGAGTGCCTGAGCTGGGTTCACTGGGGTTATGGAGCAGCAGGGGTGAGTTGGGCTCATTAATGTGTTCAGACCTCATAAAACACTCTCAGGAGCTCTAAGATGTCTTACATGGAGCAAATTTGCATTAGCAGCAGGAGGAACTGAATTTATTTCCCTGGGTTCTAGAATTGAGTGGTTTTTTTTTGTTTTTTTTTTAACATTTATCATAATTTTTGGTGAACTTACTCATCATTCACACTTGGTC
This sequence comes from Alauda arvensis, assembly GCA_902810485.1. NCBI lineage: Eukaryota > Metazoa > Chordata > Aves > Passeriformes > Alaudidae > Alauda > Alauda arvensis. The sequence continues at coordinate 240,355 of CADDXX010000666.1, forward strand.
TGTGGAATATGTATGGAAAAATCTCTGGGTGGTTTTTTTTCTTTTTTTTTTTCCCAGGCAGAAAATCAAGCAGCAGTTCTAGAGGAGCTTGTCAGGTCCCCTCAGACTCAAAGGACAAAGAATTGTGGGTTCAACCCACTGCAAATGCAGTGTCATTCCCTAAGTAAGAGGAACAAATATTCACATATTAAATTGGGGATGGTGTGTGGTGGTTCTGAGTGCAGGAAATCCTTTCAGGAGCAGAATCAGCAGATAAATGTTACTGTCTGCTGTTGCAGTAAACAGGAACAGTTTTTAATGCTCTTGTATCTACCAGACCATAAATAAATAAAATAGGATTTGAACAAGATAAGGAGGAAAAAAAAAAAGAGCATTTGCAGAAGAGAGAATATTCATATCTATGAAAAAAAAAACCAGAGAGAGAGAGAGACAGACTTTATGGCTTTGACATTTGAAGTAAGATCTAAGCTGTAGCAAGTCTCAGGTTTTCACTTTTACTTAACCTGGAGAACTTCACAATTTTAGACTATAAAATTCTATTGCAGAGAACATGAAACTGAAAAACTTTTTTAAAAAACCCTGCATTTGGCAGCGAAGCCTCAGAGCTGCAGGAATTTGAGTATCCTTAACTTGGAGTGGTGACAGTGGTAAGGAGATGCAGATTATTTTAGCAACAATTCTGGCTTAGGTTAATAAAATAAATAAATGTGGGTATCCCCAGAGCAAAGTGGTGTGATTTACATGATTAAAGGCAGCTATATTTTCTTACTCCCTTTGCTCTGGAGGGTGAACTCTAACAGCTGAATTTTCCTCTCCCACTGCAAAGATCCCRCAGAGAGTCAAAAGATCTATTTGAYTCCCTCAAATTCCAGTAAAAAACACATCTATTCCAAGACAATGGCTTGGGCTGACTGAACACCATGAGAGCTTCCATTTCTGTGTTTTCCAGCCAACAAGCTGCGTGCTCTGCCTGCTTTTTGAGCAGCTCAGCTTGGATGTTCTGACAAATTATGGATGCAGGTAATTGCAGTGGAGGATTTCAGCCTTMCACCCAGCATTTCCTGCCTGCACTGTGAAATCAAACAAGTGTAAGCTCACCCTGGAAATCAAGGAAAATATCCTGGCAACAAAGTGAGGCAGGGATGCTCCGCTGAGAAGGTTTGAAAGCTTTTTTTTACTTAGGCTTGGACAAACCAGCATAAATTACATCTCAGCAAAAGGTCTTCCAGGCAGAGTGGATAATCTTTATGTATGCTCTGCCATGGAAATCTGCAGGCTGCAGGTGGGGTGGCTGTGTGCAGTTAATGCAYGGTGAAAAGCTCTGTTTTCTGTGGAAATGTTCTTACCAATGCASAGACCTTGGGATCAAACCCTTAAGAAACTGCTGTTTTTTTCTTTTTAGGGCGTAAATCATGAATATATTCTGAATTGTAATAGGAGAAATGTGAGTTACCTTGAGATAACAGCAGCTACCCTGTTTTAAAAAAGAATAGTTGGTAGAAACCCAAAAGAGGAAATTCTCTATAGAAAAGAGTCTTAAAAATGCTTACCCAATCTTTTCAGCTGTTAATAATGCATATGCAAGGATTTTTATGGGCTCATTGCTTCATGTGCCCCCCAAAGGGGAAATCTCAACTGGCTGTTTGTGTTCTTGTAGCATTAAATTCCAGATTTCAATATGAATTACTTTAAGAATATTTACAGACTGAGGATTTCCGATTAAATCTAAGTGGGAGCATTGCCTGAACTAATCTAGAAACCRTTATTTAAACTATTTAAGAGAATAATGATCTAATAAAAGATATTTTGTTTATTACTTGCCTTGCYGGATTATAAAAATAACTCATCACTGCACAGAGCAGATCAAACGTCTCAAACCTGAACCTATTTCCTCGGGTACCTTGTGAGACTTAAATGATGARCACAGAACAAGAGGAACTGACATTTTTCTTTGTTTTGTGCTGTGATCATGTTCCCTCAATGAAAGTTCTTAAACAAGAACTGTCTGCAGTGTCAGGTTTGGCTCCGATTGAATAATACCAAAGTGTCTCACACAGTTTCCAATTTTAGCAGCCTTTTGTTGTTAAATCTATCTCAAAAAGAAAAAAAAAATATTCAAAAGCTATGAGGTGTTGGAAAAGAACAAGTGACGTGCCAGATGAATGCAAAAATAATAATAATGATMATACCTCCCTGTCCTGCTGAAAAATACCTGAAAATACCTCCCATTTACTACTCCCTGAGAGAAAAATCAAATTTTTGGTTGCTTGCGCAGATCTTTTTGGGGCCAAGCTGAAAAAGTAATAAAAAAGAGAAATGCTGAGGTAAAGCAGCTTTTGGTTTACCCTCACCAGTAACTTTTCAGAGCTGATAAAGGCAATAAGAGGATCTGAAGCAGAAACAGTGCAAGCGTGGATATTTGGACATTGCCTTGGGGTCTGTGTCCCTAAAGCCCAGTGAAAATTTGGATGCAGGGTCTAAGCAGGTTTAGGGTTCCCTATAGCACCAACAGAGGGAAACCAGCACCTCCACAGGGGATTTATCCAGAGGGCTCAAGCAAAGGAATCACAGGGGGAAGTGCTCAGCTCATCAAGGGTGGAGTTGAGCTGATTAAATGTGACTAAATATGGGTAAGATAGATTTCACCTCTCTCTGAAATCCCGGAGTTATTGTGCTCCTTGTGCCGTGCCAAAGGTTTGCTCCCACCCCTCACTTCCCTTTCTCCTCTCCCCCACCTTCAGCCTCTTCATTTCCTTCTCCCTTGTCTTACCCAGCCCATCACCTTTCCTAAAACAGTCTCCCTTTTCCTTTTCTCTCCGTCTAACTTTATCCCTCACCTCTCCCCTGCCTCTCTTCACACTCCCACACTTCCCGAAGGAGCAGGTGTGGAAGGAGCGTGCGGCTGGGAGCTGTCACAGGGAGCATCCTCCTGCTCTGCCCCCAGTCCCACTCGTGGCATTATCCTCCCCAAAACAGCCTGCACAGCCTCGGGGCAGGGGCTGCACTGCCTGAACCCCGCGGCTCTGGCACAGCCTCACCTCCTCACTTCAGACTGTGGGGGTATTTCAGTAATTAATGTGTGCAAGAAGTGACCATGGAATCACAGGGTGGGTTGAGTTGGAAGGGATCTTAAAATCATCCCATCCCACCCCAGCCATGGCAGGGACAGCTCCCACTGCCCCAGGCTGCTCCCAGCCCCAATGGCCAAGCTGGCCTTGGGCACTGCCAGGGATGCAGGGGCAGCCCCAGCTGCTCTGGGCACCCTGTGCCAGGCACTGCCCACCCTGCCAGGGAACAATTCCTGCCCCACATCCCATCCATGGCTGCCCTCTGGCACTGGGAAGCCATTCCCTGCCTCCTGGCCCTGCAGCCCTTGGCAATTGTCTCTCTCCAGGCTTCCTGGGGCTCCTTCAGGCCCTGCAAGGCCACCCTGAGCTCAGCCCAAAGCTTCTCCTCTGCAGGCTGAAAATTTCATGGATTTTTCAGGAATCCTTCATGAATTTCATTTATTATCACAATCAAAGACGTCTCCTAAAGTCTGATTCTGAACTCTGAGTGTCTGGGTGTGGCCTTTGAGGTCACTGTGGGTTCTTTGATCTGATGCCCTGTTCAGGACTAATGTGGATTTTATTGGGTGTGATCATTCCCACTGTGTGGTTCAGTACCAGGAACAATGAAAAATCAGCTTGGTTGATTTTAATACTGTTAAAAAAAATGTATGGATGCGGGTCAGCTGTGGCTTTCCTTGAGATTGTTACAATGGGAATGGCTCAAAAGCAGTTTGGGATGTTTTTTTGGGAAAGCATTTGGGACACAATGGCAGCTGTGCCAGCCTTTGCTGCCAGCAGAGCTGCTCCAGCCTCTGCTCATCCTGGAGCCTCCTCTGGGCTCTCTGCAGCAGCTCCAGGTCCTCCCTGTGCTGAGCCCAGGGCTGGGGCAGCTCTGCAGGCAGGATCTCACCTGAGTGCTGATTTACAGTATATACAATAAATTATATCACCGATATTGATGAATTGTATTATAAATGACAGAGAAATGTGAGATGCCCACTAAYAAAAAAGCAGAACAGGGTGAAATTCATTGCCCTGTGCCTCTCCTGGTGTTCAGGCCAAGCTGACCAAGCTGTGGCTGCTCCAGGAGCCTCCTGCTCRCCATCAGCTGAGGAATAGAGACAGAACCCACATTTCTTGTCCAAAGCAGCCCCAAGGGCTGAGCCCTGCCGGGGAATGCCAGCTCAGCACTGAGAGAAGCTGCCTGGAGATCCCCAAGGAGCCTKGGGAAGCACAATCCCTGTCAACAAGTCAATTATTCTGCAGGAGCCTCGTCCCTGTGCTGTTTCTGCTGCAGCTCTTCACCCCAGCGTGGTTTGTACTGTGCAGACGTGTGCTGTGTCTGGGGGATCGGGATATATTTTAAAGATATGTTTTAACTGGAATTTCCAGACAAGCTCCGGGTGAGTCAGACTGAAGATTTACACGTCGGGCACAGCAAATCTGTGTGTTCTTCAGGCAGTGCAGCTGATGGCACTTGCACTGCGCAGAGTGTGCTTTAGATGCAGTGCCCTGCAACGGGGATGTTTCAAACTGTGCTGACTCGAGTCCTTCCTGAGTTTAAACACCTCCAAAATCATGGAGARTGCCAGTGATTAAAGGTCAGCTCATGGAGCTGGCCGCCGCCGCTGCTGCTTTTAATCTTATTAAGTGTTAACAATGATAAAATATTCATAGCTGTAAACTTATAAAGGGAAAAATTGTGTGCTCAAATGGAGATAAAGCATTTTATTCCATTTGCAGACAACCAACAGAGGTGGGGGAGGCTTCTGGCAGCTCCTCAGAGGAGCCACCCCTGCAGCTCCCCAGMCTCCAAARCCTTGCCATGCAARCCCAAACCCAGTACAAGCYCCATTGTCTCCTGCATTTTAAAATTATGAGGAAGCTCAGTTTTACTCAGAATTACAAGTATATTTCCTGAGAGCTGGTTTGTGAAATTTTTATCGAGAGTAAATGTAATCAGAAGTACCTAATTTTTTTCTCAATTTTAAAAAATCCTCCTTATTTCCTACTGCAATGCTGYCYTTTCTCCTYCCCAAATTCCAGATTATGCCCAGAATTCATTCAGTTGTGTRCAAACCTGGTTAATAAAAAGATAAGCACCTGACAGTTCTCATGTCCTATTAACATAAGCGTTCTACCACTCTGCAGACGGGATGTGAWGCACAAAAATCTCCTGAGTTTTGCAGCTTGACTTGATTTTAACGTCTGCTGCATAATTCTCAAATGTTTAACACTTCAGAAAACACTGTGTGATTCGAGGGTAAATTAATCTTTACTCACTGCAAACGGGAGCAAGATTTAGGTAAGATATGTTTGCCATTCCTCGATGCCTTTTAATTAAGATTCCTTCTTGTTTGTTTTGAAAAATTCAAAGCTCTGCTCCCAGGCATTTGTACTAGAAGAGATCAGTTCCAGCCTTTCCTAACCATTCCATGGAACAGCTCGTTTTGCTTTGCAAAGCCTGGATGTGCAGCTTGATGGATAATTTTTCACCTCTTCCCCTTTTTTTTTTTTTTACTGTATCTTTCCAGCACAATTTCAGCTGGAGAATGTGATCCAACACARGCAGGGACACTCTGACTGTGGAATTATGTGCAGGCAGACCCATTATCCATCTTCATGGAGCTCTGCTGGATGTGTCCAGAGCACGGGAAGGCTCAGTCTAGACAGAGATGTCTCAGTGCAAGGCCAGGGTTTAAAGCTCCAAATTCCTTCCAAGCTCTTCTCTGGTGTTTGAAAAGCCCCAAATTAAAGTGACTACCTTGMTTTGCATTCTACTGAAGGGAAATCTCCTTTTCTGACTTTATGATTAGGAAGATGTCTCTATTTTCCTGCCCACCCTCTGAAATCAATGTTGATGACACAATTCCTCAGATCAGGATCATTTTCACTTTGCTAAATTGATTGCTATGTAATTATTAATTCRATGCTGGTATGAAACGTGGCTACAAAAGGTTTTATAGCAAAAATATTGAAAGAATGAGATGAGCAACACCAGGATGAGCAGAGGCTGGAGCAGCTCTGCTGGCAGCAAAGGCTGGCACAGCTGCCATTGCTCAGCCTGCAGAGGAGAAGCTTTGGGCTGAGCTCAGGGTGGCCTTGCAGGGCCTGAAGGAGCCCCAGGAAGCCTGGAGAGAGACAATTGCCAAGGGCTGCAGGGCCAGGAGGCAGGGAATGGCTTCCCAGTGCCAGAGGGCAGCCATGGATGGGATSTGGGGCAGGAATTGTTCCCTGGCACAATTTTATGGAAGTGTTGATACAGTGGGAACAGCTGGGATGGACAAAAGCATGGCCAGGTCTGCCTGAATCAACCAAAAATCTAAAAATCCAAACAAACAGAGCAAGTCCTGAACATATCCTCAACATCCCAAAAATCTCCTCAACCCAGGCAGAATTTAGAGGCAGAAGAAGAGGTTGGGTTCCAGAAAATCCAAGACCATGGGAACAAAGTCACCTCTAAGACACAGACATTGCTGTTCCATGGATAACTGAGATGATGGATCCTCCTTTCTCAGGGATTTGTGTCTGGAGGCTGATTTTGGTGTGGCCAGGAGGCAGGGAATGGCTTCCCAGTGCCAGAGGGCAGCCATGGATGGGATGTGGGGCAGGAATKGTTCCCTGKSAGGGTGGGCAGTGCCTGGCACAGGGTGCCCAGAGCAGCTGGGGCTGCCCCTGCATCCCTGGCAGTGCCCAAGGCCAGCTTGGACATTGGGGCTGGGAGCAGCCTGGGGCAGTGGGAGCTGTCCCTGCCCTGTCCTGGTGAAAAACACAACTCACCTTCAAATTATCCAGAAATTTCATAATTCAGTTTATATTTTGTATTTTTGTTTCTACTTCTGAACAAATTTGCTGATGGAATACCCCAGAAAAATACCCCAGAAAAATAATTTAYTGCTRSTTTTTWCTTTTTTTTTTCTTTRTGTAAAATGAAAGAAAACAAAACTTTTCCCCTCTCATACTTCCCTGTATTTCTCATTTTTATCTAATTTTTCATTTAAAGTTTTGTGTTGCTCTTCATCGTGCTCAGAGTCACCACCACTTTTTGCTTTCACATAATTCCTTCTTGGCAGTTTTTATACTAAAATTCAGATGAGTCCAATTTTTCCAAGCTACCAAAAGTTCCCTGATCCCCATAATGGTGCTGATTTCTTTAAAAACCAGGCCCTGGGTGTTTTAATAGAATCATTATCCCTGTGTGTTGTCCCAACAGCCAGAGCCTTTCAGTGTTTTGGATCCAATTGGAAAATCACATCCCRAATTACAATAAACGTGGGGACATGCAATTACCATCCCAGGAGGCTCTCCAGTTTCCATGCTCATTTAGCCATGTTTTCCCCAGCTGAGCCTGCCAGCCAGGGCATTAATTAATGTTTTATTCTAATGGGGACACCTGCCCACTAGGAGCAACCAATTCTTTGTCTGCAAAGAAAGTTGTCAGAGGGTAATTTCCTTTTGTTTCCTGCTGCTCAGGTCTCTGAAAGACAGATTTTTCATTATCAGACAGGAGTGAGAGCTCTAGCACTTGTGGATAATTTTAATTTTTTACTTAAGGATGGTTTCTTTGGCTGGTTTTTGAAGTGTTCATTTTTTTAAAATTTTTTTTAAAATTTGATCTCTCTTTTGCCTTTTCCACAAGGTCACCACATTTCCAAATTCACTTCTTTAGGGGGAATTTTAGATTCAAGGAGACAGAAATTATCAACATATTACTAAACTGGCCCAGCAAATGACTTTGGCATGCTCAAATACATMATTAACAGTAGTCAACAACCACTGGAATTATCACTTCACACTCTAGAAAATGTACAGAAAATAAAAAAAAATTGGGTTTTTTTTTTTCTTTTTTTTTCCTTTTCTTTTTTTTTTTAATTTGGTCTCTATTTTGCCTTTTCCACAAGGTCACCACRTTTCCAAATTCACTTCTTTTCTGATTTTAGGGGAATTTTAGATTCAAGGGGACAGAAATTATCGACGTATTACTAAACTGACTTTGGCMTGCTCAAATACATCATTAACAGTAGTCAACAACCACTGGATTTATCACTTCACACTCCAGAAAATGTACAGAAAAATATTTAACCCCAGAACTCYGCAATTAACTTTTCCTTGATGGAACACAGAAACATCCTACAGCACATTTTTAGTGAATAAAATCTGTCTTGCTTTAAGATCCTTCAGTGAATTCTTCAGCACATCATTTATGATGATTTAAGTGCTTTTCTCATTCTGCCTGGCACAATGCAGCACATTCTTTATTACAGGTGTTATAGGTGTAAAATCTCCATTTCTGCAAGTCCTGGTGGCCATCTGAGCTAGATCAGAGGAGTTCAGAAGAGCCACAAACCATCACCCCGGGGGTTTATGTCACCCATTTTTGGTAGATGCACAGGCAAATACAATTTTCTCTTTGGGTTGTTCATCACGATGTAAATCTGATTTCTTTGGTGCTCCCTGAATCTGAAGGTCTCTGATCTAGAGGATGTGTTGGATTTGAAGTTTACAGCTTTCCCCTCACTTCTCCCTCTCGTTTCTGCCGCTGATTTTGGTGAGCCAAAATCTTGCACTCCTCATGACAGAGCCCCGTTGAGGGGGACTTTGTGATGCAAGAGATGAGTGGGGCTGCTCTCAGTGGGAAGAAACATCAGGATTTGGGTCTGCAGAGCTCAGCCTGGAGCAAAGGAGGCTCAGGGGGGCCCTTGTGGCTCTGCACAAGTCCCTGCCAGGAGGGCACAGCCGGGGGGGTCGGGCTCTGGGACAGGGAACAGGGACAGGAGGAGAGGGAAGGGCCTCAGGCTGGGCCAGGGCAGGCTCAGCTTGGCCAGCAGCAGGAATTTGCCCATGGAAAGGGAGCTCAGGCCTTGGCAGGGGCTGCCCAGGGAGCTTTGCAGTGCCCATGCCTGGAGGTGTCCCCTGGAGGTGGCACTGAGTGCTCTGGGCTGGGGACAAGGTGGGGATCAGGCACAGCAGGGACTCATCTTGGACATCTTTCCCAACCTAAATGATCCTGGAATTCTGTGGTATGAAACTGAAAAAGCAGAAATCACCTTTTGTGACCAAAGAGTTTGTGATGATTAAAGGCTGGTCTGTGTTAGAAGCTCTACAAGGAGGTGGGATTCCATCAGAGCAATGAAACACCCACCCAGAGATGGTTCCAACAATGTGCCCAAGGAAGGGCTGGAGGTGGCACTGAGTGCTCTGGGACAAGMTGGGGACATGGGGCACCGCTGGGGCACTGAGGGGGGGTCAGGCTCTGCTGCCCTGTCCCAAGGGAAAGGAGGAGAGGAAATGGCCTCAAATGGCACCAGGGCAGGCTCAGGGTGGAGATTGGGAARGAAAATTCCCCTGGCAGAGTGGTCAGGCCTTGGGCTGAGCTGCCCAGGGAGGTTTGCAGTCCCTGTGTGTGGCAGTGCTCAGGAGCAGGCTGGGGGTGGCCCTTGGGGACAGGGTTTGGGCTGGTGCTGGAGCTGCTGGGGTGGCTCTGGCTGATCCTGAGGGGCTCTTCCCACCCTAGTGATTTTTTGGGATGTCCTGCAGGTGCCAGCCAGCCTGCAGAGAAGGCACAGCTCTGTGCTGAGTTTGAGACCTGGAATTTGTGGGGGATGCTCTGAGTGAGGGGATCCCTCCTGGCCAGACCCATCCCAGCAGAGTGGACACTGCAGGATGTGAGGTGGGAGGGCAAGGGGAAAAAAATCAGCTTTTGGTGTTGCACTTTAGACCTTGAAAGTCCCAAATGCTTCCAGTTCTTTGATGGAAGAGTATGAAAACAGCTTAATAGGGAGGAGAGCTGAATAAAATCACTCCAGAATGAGGTAATGTGCAGTTTCAAGTACATTACATGGACGTGTGCATCCAAGGAACACTTTTTTTTTTTTCTTTTTTAGGGCTTTTATYTTCCCCTGCCAAAACACTGGCACTGAGATGGATGAATCATTGGTCTTATCTGGCAGTGCTGAAGGAAAATTTAAACTGGTGACTTCTTCTTTGCAGTTTAATGGTGTCATTACAACAAAGATTTGTATTTGATGTGACTAAAAAAAAAATGTTTTAATCTCTCACGTTCGGACATATTGATGGTAATAATTTTGTTTGCCAACTTCTGTATTGTTTTGTGGCTTTTTTTTTAAATTTAAACATTTTGAAATGAAATATATTTATAAATAACCTCAGGGCTGTCTTTTTTTTAATCTGTTTTTCTGCTGCAACAAGTCTGGTGGGACTGTGGTGTCATTTTTTACCCCTTCTACAGTTTGGAGATTGGTTTCAACCCCCATTAATCAGTGTGGTTAAAGGTTTCAACCTTTAATTTATAGGAATTTCATTGAAAAYTGGCAGCTGAGAAGGAGCCATTGCTATTAAACAGTGGAGGATTCACATGGGACAGTTCCACAGGAATTTGGGTCTTCTGCTGCTCCAAAAAAAAAAAAAAGTCCCTAAATGATGGAGAATATTCAGCTTTAAGGGCTCAAATGGTGAAAGTTCTGTGATTCATTAAATTTCAGTAGCTTCTCTGAAGGTCTCAGCAAGTTGTGATAATCAATAAATTTACCCCAGGGTCCAGTTTCAACTCTGGAGTAAGAGTTGTCTTTTGTTTGTTTGGTCAAGTTGTGAATTTTTAGGTCTGGGCTGGATTTTTGAAGCAGGGAACGATTTCTATGGAAATGTTTTGCTTGCACAGCTTCCTGTGGCTGTGCAGCTTTTTGTATTTGCTACTACAAAGTTACATCCTCCTTACTCTAGATGTGGTAGGAACAACTCCCTGTGTAACTCTCCTGATCAGAATGGTTTGGGTTGTTGGTTTTGGGGTGGTTTTTTTTAAATTTTTAATAGGTATCTCTCAGAATTTACATCACCCATGGAAAAATCAGGTTGATTTTTCATTTTATCCATCCCCATGTGAAGCTGTTCAGTGGTAGAATGAGAGGGCCAGTTTGATGYAAAAAAGGCATTAATTACTTAATCCCTTTCAGAACTTAATGCTATTTTCTCCCTTCTTCTGCAACAGTGTAAATTCCTTTTTTTTTTTTTTAATTCCTTTGGTACTTCCTGGGATGATCTGCTGCTGACTGTACAATGACTGCAGCACTTTTGGCTGAACCAAATTACTGGTGGTCTAAAACCCTCGACAAAGCCTGTTCAGCTGCTTGCCAGCCTTAATTACAGATTTGGGCAGCAATAATTCATGGATTTAGTCAGGAACAGTGCAAACCCCTCTGCAGTCAGGGCAGGAATTGCACACCTGTTTCAGCAGCTGCTTGAATGCCACTGGAATTGTTTGGAGGGTTTGGATTCGTGGAACACTTCCATCATGGATGGATGGCCCCAAAATGAGAAAAACTCCATGAAATGGTGAAAARCAGGTGCAGATGGATGAAGGGATGGATGAGGAGAGGCAGGGAACACACCTTTGGTGTTTTCATCCCATGTTGTGCACAAAGACCAGTCCAGCTGAGTCTGGATCAGAATTACCGAGGGTGAATTTTATTTATTTTTTTTTCTCCCCCATCAATTTGGGCTTTTTCTGCTCATCAGGACAGCTCCAGACAGATTGTGTGATGACAATCTTCTGTGTGCTGTTTGAATATATAATAGGAAAGGGATCCAGCAGCATGTGCATACGTGGTGCAGAACAAAATGTTCTGCAAACCTTGACAGAAAAGTCTGTGTCCTTGCCAGAAATAAATACCCTTGAAAGACATAAAAAGCTGTTAATTTGTGTACAGTCTATCAGGAGGGGGAATTGAGAGGTGAGACTGGGGAGATTTTTGTGGCCTCTATTACCTTTTACCACTTTTTTCTTTCTTTTTAAATAACCCACCAAGATCCCCAGTCWCTTTTTTTTTGGGAGAACTGCTGAGCTTCCTGCAGGGAATTCATTCATTCCCAATCCTTGTGAATTATTTAACTCCTTCAGGGCTGCTCAGAAGAATGTTACTTTGGTTCAACTCTGATTGGAAAAAGCACCTTCTTTTACCTTCTATTTGTGGGTTTTTTTGGCTGTTCTTTCACACCCTGCCAGCCTGGTGAGCACTGTGTAAATTATAAAAAAAATATCATTGATCTGCTCGCAGCACAGATGGAAAGTGGTGCAAAATTCACCCAGGCAGGTGCTGGCACTCTGAAATAAAATAGGAGTCGATGTCCAGCCAGCTCTGAAAGCACCTGGTGGGACACACTTACTTATTTTGGCACCTAAGGACCTCAAAAAAACCAAAAAACCCCCCAAAAAAAACCAAAAAAAAAACCACCAAAGAACTGTGGCTCTTTCATTTTAAACCCTAAAGATTAAATTTCTATAAATGATGATGAAAAGGTTGTATTGCTACTCCTGCTAGTACTAAAACACTAATTTTTTTCAAAGCAAGACCTTTAATCTATGCTGTGAGCAACACCAAGTGTGCACTGGCAGTGCTGGAAAACRAGTTTGAAATACGTTTTGAGAGGTTTTCAGGCTTTTCTTGCACTCTCTGTGWTACATATTTTATTCTAAGGGCTCTATTTACTCGAGGATCTCTATACTTGGCTGATAACGCTTCAAATCTCAGTGGAAATTACTTCTGGAGCTGCAGTGAAAGCTCTGTGGCAACTTCWTGTGTCCCAAGTGAAAGGAGGTGTCACCTCATGGAATTTATTGGATGTGTCTGTCCCAGGGCGTCCTGCCAGCAGAGATCTGTCAGCACATTCCCCAGCAGGTGCAAAAAACAGCCAATAAAAATGATGATACAGCCTTGACAAATGTTCTTTGTTATCACACTCCAGCGTGGATCAGGCAAATTGCATCCTGGATCCCTGTGTTCAACATTCCTTATCAATTACCCAGCACCCTGTCCTGCTTTTTTCTTCCCTTGTTGGGAAAAAAAAAAAATCATTAGGTTAAAACATTGATTTTTTTTTTYYCCCCCAAGCTGGATAAATTAAAATTTAATTGTAGCAAATGCCAGTGATACTTCTTACTAAGCAAAGATTTCAGAAGYAAAATGGGCCTTTGAAATATCCATTTTGTTTTTGCCCCAAAGTCACCTCTTTAGGCTCTGAGCCAAATATCTGAACTGGCTGGAACAGAGACCAATGCACAGAGCTTTTCCATGAGCGCCCCAAGGTTTCCAATTGAGTCTAAAAATAAATGAGCTGATTGGGATTAGGGACAAATCGTTCCATTTGGATAAAACACTTCTCCAAATTCTTTTTTTGGGGGGGTTGGGTTATTTTCGACCTCTAGTCCAAAGACAATTGCACGGAGACCTCTCTTCTATTCCCAAAAAAAAAACTTGTGTCCGTTTTCTAATCAGAAAAAAGGGAAAACAGTGGTATGAAAAATCCTAATTCTTTTATCTTTTTGGATGCAGAGAGGACCACAGTGCTGGAACTCATCTGGAAACTTTAGTTAATTTTGTTTTTAAAAAATTGAACTGTAAGTGTGTCTGCAGAGAAACTTTTTGCAGTTTTCCTATAATTTTCTACATTAACCCATATTTAAAGAAAAATTTTAGGAACTCTTTGTGCTTTATAATTTTTTTTAAGTTCTCCTGTCTTTGAAGGAAAGAGTTAAACATGGATGTTTAAGAGTGTTTTATGTGCAGATTTTTAAAAACTTTGAGGGTAAATCATTCTGCAAAGTGAGATAGATGTGTTACTTTGGTCAAAATTATGATGCATCCCCTCATAATACAAATTACTTCTTGTCTGCAAAGGGGGAAAATCTCTTCCTTTTAGTTCTAGAGACTTTTGYTGGTTTTGTCTTTTTWAAAGATTTTTACTCKAACTTCTGTAGATTTTGCATTTTTGACCTGCTTGTTTCTTTTTCAAGGAAAAAAAGGATTAATCATCAGAACCACCTATCAATAAATCACTGACTGAAACAAAAAGTTATGAAAACAATGCCTAAGAAGTGAATCTGAATGAATTTAAGGCAAGAGGAAACACCCACAAAAATCAATGACAACCCAAAAACCAGTGATTTCCTCTGCATGGARAACATCAGCTATTTTTGGCCACATTTATTTATTTTCCTGCCATGATCAGCTCAGTCATTCTGCACACAGAGCTGGTTTGGAAGGCAGGTTTGGGATTCAGATGGACCAATTTACAGATTAAAGAATATAATAATAATAATAAGAAGAATAAGAATAAGAATAAGAATAAGAATAAGAATAAGAATAAGATAAAAATAAAAATAAAAATAAAAATAAAAATAAAAATAAAAATAAAAATAAAAATAAAAATAAAAATAAAAATAAAAATAAAAATAAAAATAAA